>VUQR01018771.1:33773-46117 GCA_015108515.1 Hemichromis elongatus | reverse complement strand
CGCGGCATACCAAAGAAGAATAATAGGACATGAGGAGAGAGAGGAGAAGACGAGAAACCCTGAAGCAGGAGAATTACTTTCCCATTCCTTTAAATAGCCATGGGATGTGAGGCTTACACCGCATTATCCTCTATATCAAATATCTCACTGATACTTGCGGTTGCAGATGTAATATCAGAAATCCCATCCTCCTACTTTTCTTCCCCCACTTGAATACAAGTTAAAGACACACCTTCAAGCAACCTCTCGATAAGTGTAAGAATAAAGCTCGGTAATAAAAATTTAAGACCTGTTTTGATGGTGCACTTAAATTTAAGAACATTTTAACAACTTGTTTTCAGGGATAAACGCGACGTGCTGTGTATGGGGCCGTTTTGTAGGTCCATCAAAGGAGGAGAACAAGATGTCCAAAAAGCAAAGCCGTGGGTCACATTAAGAGATAAATCCTCATTTAACTGCTGAGCTGGAGGGCACAGCAAAAGATTAAGCAAAAGTGCCAGAAACGCACCACTTGTGATTTCGAATGCGTGCGGAAAAACAGAGCAACTCCGAATAATAACGCTGTAAATATGAGTCTTTCCACACACCTGTCTCTCACTCAGGGGCTGCCCAGGTATATTTTGCAATTTGTATTTATATACTTAGATTTATTAGCATCAGTGCTAGTATTACTTTTCAATATTAAAATGTAGGAAAATATTGTCAGGGGCAGATATTACAATATAAATAGTTAATCAATAGCCACATGATGTTTAAGTCTCCCTAAGCTTTATATACAAGATGTTTGACTATTAGCAAGGATTAAAACTGAAGACATTTCAAAAATGTTTTCATTTTACTTAGATTGTATTTCCCATTACAACTAGTTTTATTTTAAGTCATCTTATAACAAGCTAGCCATTCCTGTGTCCCATTACTTCACATCCTTAAAACAAATCAGCTGTTTCTCCAGTGAGTCTCTCCTCCCACATTTAGATGGACTGCAGCTCCTCCATCACAAGCATCAGCAATCAACAACATTTAGTGTTCTGCTTTGGAAATCCAATGCAAGTTAGACGACTACTCTGACAAGAACCAGCGTTAGGCAGGCTGGAAATCTGTTGGAAACATTCACTGTAAAGGGATTCTGGAATAACTCCACTACAAAACAAAACCATTCGTTTTTGTCAAACATGAAATATAACTGGGTAGTTTTGACGTGTGTTAGGGGGCAAGATTTAAGAAATTTTGAAAAAAGGTTAAAGAGACATAAACCACATGCTGACTCAGTTATGCAGACATCACAAGTCTTATAAAAAACTGCACCAATGTCTATGCAAGCGTCTTCCTCCAATCCAAAAGTAGCAGTGAAATGGCTTATTTCAAGGCAGGAATTCGGCACATAGAGCACCAACATTTGGTTATGTAATGCAGAACTGTTTACTGATATACTGCTGACATCTAACTTTAGAGAGAAATGCGCAAAACCCAAAATGAGTCCTGTTGGGATTAAACTTTCTGACCAATCAGGTGACGGCCAGCTGAAAAAGTTACATATTTAACCTACTAATAAATCAAAGCTGACAGCATTAAACTGGAATGACTGTACTGTTGTAGAATTTCCTGCAGAGCAAAAACAAACTGAACCACCATGAAAAACAAAGCCGTGCAGCTGAGGTCTGTTGTCTTGAATGAATGACTAAAAGCACACATTTCCTCTGTGGCTGCGAAGAAAGGCTTCTTTGTTTCAGGTGAGTTTCTGCTTCGGTATCAGGCCGTCCAGCCGCCACCCCCCATCCATCCTGTCCACCCAGTCATTCTGACTGAGTAAAGCATTGTGGGAAGGTATAGAATAAATTTTCTGCACTCATGTGGTAATGCCTGGCCACAAATCAGACCTGCTCAGTGCCTCAACGCCTCCATCAGCAGCCCACAAGGATCAAGGCTGGCAGAAAACGGCACAGCCACTAAAGGGAAATCACATCGTGTGAGGTAACGGCCCACCTCGAGGCCACTAAGGCTGACAAGTTTGTGTCCGGTGTCATTTTTATGGATGTGGGTACAAAAGTAAAATCCACAACTGAAGCGAGAGCAGGAAATAAAACTTGCAACATAATCATGACAAAATGGTTTTTCTTTGGTTTTTTAGCATTTTTACTGCAGAGTTCTCATTTGACTTTGCTGTAAATATAAGAGATTTGACTGGGCTTTCACTCTTTCCCCCAAAAAAACAAAGTCTTATGATGTTTAGCTCAGATAAAAATGGCAGAAAGAGTTTGGTCAACAAAGCCATCTAGAGCAAGGTCTACATAGTTGAACTCTTGAAAGTGTCATTGTTGCTGGTGACCTTGTGAGGTGATGAGGCTCGCATAGCTGTCTGCTACAGTAATATCCAAATTAAGGGCTGTTATTGGCGATTTAGTTTACTATTCATTCAAAAGAAAGAAAAAAATAATTATAATAATAAAAAATAATGATAAAAAAAAAAAGATTTTACCAAGATTAAGAGTCTTTTTAAACTCAAACTATATTTGCAGATTGACAGGTTGGACTGTCTATGTGCCTACCTAACATTAGCTATGCTGCTACAGTGATGCCAATCCACTAGCACACGTCTGGCATTCATCACCTGGTCGGACACTTTCAAACAGTCCTGTGACAGTCTGCCTGCTACTCGTTCAGATGTAGCAGCATTTAAAGTTTCTCTCTGAGGCGATGTTTGTTTTGCTTGGCACTGTGTAATGATCCAATGTCTTCAAATAGCTGACACGTTTGGCACTTAAACTGCAACAACAATATATGGTTGCCACCAAAATCTCACAGCGTACCTGGACTTGCCTCAACACACCATTTGTGAACCAACTTGAACTTTGAAAACTGACTTGTCTATGTTTTAGGAATGGGCACTATTCCATATTCACAGGGAACTATTCGAGTAATCATCCAAGACGTGTGGGCCTGCTTGCGTTAGCTGACATAGTTTAAACTGAACGCTTTTTTCCCCCCCTATAATTTATTTAAAATTTCCAACACAGGACTTTCTGATAGTTGCTGTCGGCTTCTGTTTGTGTGCAGCAACATCTAATCTCCCCAGCAGAGGAAAGAAAGAGCAAGCATCAATTACACCGTCGGTCAGACAGAGGTCATAAAATCAGCCATAACCTTAAGATGCACAACTTTAAGGTGGTCCTTGAATTGATTTGACATGGCCTTAGTGCGATTTAATGCAAGACTGAAATTATCTTAGCACATCAGAAACTAGTAAATACAAAAATGGCTTCTGTTAAAACAAATTAAAAGCAACAGCGTGACAAGTGCAGTGCAATTATGTTGATGTGCAGTTGGAAAAACTGCTGAGGCAAAGACTTTTACAACAGACTACAAAAGGGAGATGGGAAAAACTGAGCCATTTTCGTCATAAAGAAGGTGAAAATTGGACATAAATGCTTTCTGCTAATATGACCCTACATAAAATCAAACTGGATTCTTTCTGCATTTGTAAATAGAACCCATTGTTAAGAAAATTTATTACATTTTCATATCCCTTTGGCACTAAATTACTTAAACCTCAACACAATGAAAGCTGGCCTGCATGTGTGCTATAAAAACAGCAACATGGGTTTTTGTCCCATCACTCTAAACGCTGGTGGAAAAATTTAAAGCAAGACTAAAAAACTAACTGGATAACGAGAGGAAGCATTCACTTCTGCTCCATTTACTGATATTTTTGCTCTCATTCACAGTAACTACAAAGGAGGAGCGAGAACGAGACTCCAGAAACAGCCAGAAAGGTCACACATGCTGTTCGCTGTGTTTGTGTGCTCACTGTGTGTGTGTGTGTGTGTGTATGTGTACGTGTAATATAAATATATATATAAAAGAAAGATCAATAAAAGTCTGCAGCAGTTTAGAGGGGGGCTGGTTAAACACTGTACCTTGTGATCAGGGCTATGAAGTTACACGCAAACACACATACATGTGCACAAACATAAGTGTGTGACCTTAACAGGAATTTCTGAAGGTCTTAGCGTGCAGAGAATAGAGAAGCACTCTTACTCTTACACACACACACGCACACGCACACACAGAGCTCACGACCCGCTGACAAACACACTCGGGATGAGGCGCTGAATTATGCAGGTCCGCCCACATCTCGCTCTTACAGCCTTGGAGTGACTTTGGTGCAGAGCAGGAGGGAGCAAGTGGCGACAAACTATCAGAGTGACCAACAGACCAAAACAGTCTGTCCGTGCAGATCGAGCTGAACAGTAACCAACCTGATAAACCAACAGAAACTGACTGAGAATCCCCCGAACTCTGTTTCAGCCAATCCAGGATGCATTCGTCCAGCCAGGATTACACCCAAAGTACCCACATCTCTTAGCACAGGAAGTTATTTTTGTCCATTTCCCACCGTATCTAAAATCATGGAAAGATTAGGGGAAATAAGGCCAAAGAAGCAGAACTTTACTGCACGTTTCACACACACAAAGCATGAGCTACCGCAGTGTCCAGCCTCAACTTTACAGACAGACTTTACAAAAAGCAAATAAGAGGCTTATTGAAGCATGAACGTTAGAAGAGACCAAGGAAATAACCAGGTAGCCTGATCTAAGTAACCAGTAACCAGAGGGGGTTGAGAGCTTTAATAGTGCATGATCTTATCAGAGAGGTCAGAGACCGTGGTGTGCAGGTATGTGCTGGAACTTAGTGTCGACGCGGGTCCTTTAGGTGCAAACTAGATGTGTTCCTGGTGACCAATTTTACAGTCAATTAAATAGGAGAAGAAAAAAATAACGTGAAGTTTTAACTGTTTTTCCAATCTAATGGAAAAGGTTAAACTTTGTCCATGCATTTAGGAGTCAGTTGAAACTGATAACCATATTCTTTAGATGATGCTGAATGTGTTTTGCAACATTCATAACCTATCACACTCACACACACACACAATATGTGTCAGTAGTCCTAACAAGGCGGCCCTTTTTCCCCCTTGTAGGCCTGTGCAGAATGTGGTTACACACTGATCCAGCTGAGTGAGTGGTTGCCAATTTACTCCGAGACCACCAATCATTTTCTACACCATAACAGTTTATAGGAGTACTGGTGGGCAAGGCTTTCATATTTCTTTCTACCTTGCTTGTTACAGCTGCAGTTCCGGCTAGTGGGAGATGGTAGGGTTGGGTGATTGGACGAATATATCGACTATCGACGATGGGCTGAGCCTAACCCTAGGAAGGTGGCTGCTTAGCACCTTAGACCAGGGGTGGCCAACTCCAGGCCTCGAGAGCCTGTGTCCTGCAGGTTTTAGATGTGTCCTTGATTCATCACGGCTGATTTAAAGGGCTAAATTACCTCTTTATCATGTCTTGAAGTTCTCCAGAGGCCTGGTAATGAACTAATCATTCGATTCAGGTGTGTTGACCCAGGGTGAGATCTAAAACCTGCAGGACACTGGCTCTCGAGGCCTGGAGTTGCCCACCCCTGCCTTAGACCCTTGCATGGGTAAAAAAGTCAATAATTCTATTTCACACAATATCAACACACTGCAACCCCATTCAAGACTCTTTTTTTTATTGTTTTGTGTCCCCAATTTTTTAAGCAAAAAGTTCACATTCAGTGTTGCTCAATTTATAGAAGTTAGGGGGCAGCACTTAAGTGGAATTGTGCATTAATAAAGCATGAATAATTGGTTTAATTGAGTAGTATTTTTTTTTTAATTATCTACTGTATATCCAGGGCCTCAAAAATAAATGCCATGTAATTTAGCCCCCATAGCCCTATTACACTGGGACCAGTAATATCTGGTTTAAGATTTTTAATAACCACAGAGGTCGTCCTAAGAGCTTAATCCTGGGGAATCTTCCCTGCCAATAATCTGCAAAGTGAAAAAAATTTAAACCAAAATTTACTCGTGGTCAGAAAGAAGAAAAAAAGAAAGAAAGAAAAAATGGGACATACCACATATACCACATAGAAGGATTTGTGCTTTTCTATCCCTGTGGGTTGTTTTTAGGATTTATAATGGCTTCATAGAAAATTTGACAGCATACTGTGTTCAAATTCCAGACATTCTTCTAAAAAAGTCAGCATGAAGACGTATTTGGAGAGGAAGCAAAGCTGCAGCCAGGCTGGAGAGCCTGAAAGAAATACAGACTTTGTTATTGACAAAACAACTTAAGGTCTAGCGGAGCCTTCAGCGGGCTGCCCTGTTGTCATGTCGGTTGAAGATGTTTTCAAAGCTTCAGCTCAAAACAGCAGGTAGTCAGACTTCAAAGTAAAAACGGGAAAACTTTAAGGAGAAAGTCATCGATCAGGCGGAGACTGAAGACGACTGAAACTTCTGGGAAAAGGCAGCAAATGGACTTAAGCTAGAGGTAAAGAGTAAACTGTCAAGATTTCTTTTTTCAAAACTAAAAGCTATTTTTATTTATTGATTAATATGCTCTTAGATTTTAACTGAGTAAATGTGACTTGATAACATTTTAGAGGTAGTCAAAGAATTAAAGAAATTCGAGGTGATAGCTGTCCCACTATCTCAAGAGAAAAGCCGTGAATGCGGACACACTTTTGAACGGCTGATTCTCGATTTCCTGACAATCGGCTATTTGATGAACTAACTGGAAGATTTTACTCATCCAAGGCTATATTTGGCACAGCAGGAGGACAGGTTAGAATACAAATCTGCTGCAGAGGTGACGAAAATCTATTTCTGTAACAGCCCAGGCCATTACGTTTACAATGTTTTTGTAGATATGCTGGTCACGTTTGTTTTCAGTAACCTTCCTCTGAGTAGTTTCAGTAGCACACCAGTTCACTTATGAAACCAGTGAGAGCTGCCTTTGAAAGAAACTTCCCTGAACAGTAGCCGGCTGCCTGAGGAACCCAACACCCACAAGCTACCGAACGCCTCTTCGGTAACCTCCTAGGCAGGGTGTCGCGTTCCCGTAGACCTGGTAGCTAGGCTGTGCCTACTTCTCGGGTGTCATGTGGATAAACAAAAGAGGGTGACAAAATATGCTACTGTGTATTGTTATGTTTATAAGGTCATCAGAAATAAGGCTGCTTTTCAGTCGAAGTAGAAGAAATTCAGTACATCCAAAGGAAGCGCCCTGAAGCTGGCATGTAAAGTTCATCAGTCCCACAGAATTACATTAAATAGCCACACTTATATCTATGTGATTAACTTGAATACACCCAAATGTCTTTTTTTTTCTTTATTTAATTTCCTATATTATGAAATCTGTTTTATAACTTAAAAAAAATAATTCTCCCTAGTGGGTTTTTTCAGGGCTCAAAGTTGAGGGTGCAAAAGCTTTGATTGGCAGGTGTGCTGATACAGGCAGCTGTAACTGTCAGCTGTCTGCTAGGGCTCAATATTAGTGCAGTGCATTTCTCTCTCATAGTGGGCCTTTCTGAGGCAACTATGCAAGCACACACGCTTACTATCTGTGCACGGCATAGGCACAGAGCCTGTGTAGCATTATTCGACAAGATCTGTGCATTTTCTGATATTTATGAATAATAAATACCTATTATGCTTGAGTACATTAACCAGCCAAACCCTATTAGGGTTTTTTTTAAAGTTCCTCTAGACAGAAAAACAACTGACACAACACAGACTTTGTATCAGGGAGTCTGCCCAAGTTTAATATTTAAAGCCAATCTAACTGAACAGAGTTTGCTATGTTGCATATCGGCCGGCAAATTAAAAGATGTCAACCAACTCCAAAAGATCAGCGTCAGAGGAATCTTCCAATATTTTGTTTTATTAGACCAACAATCCTGCAAGTTACCAGCAAATACTTGTTATTCTGTGTGATAATTTAAAGCACCGTATAAGAGTTTTTAAAATAATAGGTTTTTCAGACCACTTTGAAGCCTTGGTTAAAAGTTCTTAGTGTTACAGACGAACACGTGAAATCTAGTCAAAAGTTGTAAAATGTATGTATCCTGAAGCTTTCCGTATCAAATCCAGGGTGTGTGATTTTAATTTGTTGGCCATCAAACCCAACTATTATCAAAAATTACCGTGCAGAAGCCTTACATTTTATTCCAGCTAACATTTAATAAAAAATTTAAAAATAAAAAAAAAGCGCCATGAAACGTCTTGATGGAAGTTGCAGATATCCTGAAACCGGTGCAACTGATGCCACAAGTATCCAAATTAGCACATGACATCATCTGGCCTTCACCAAAAATACAGTCCGAATACGAGACACCACTCATCTGAGCTTCGTTTCCACATGTGCAGGATTAACGGCCAGAGGATACTCCGGCAGAAAAGCTCCACATATTTTCCTCTGCTTGGATAAATTGGCTGGTACCAACAGTGTTATGTGGCAATCTCTGCCTCTGTGCAGCCGCAGCAGGCACTGCCTCCTTAGACAAACAACTGACCAGGAACAGAAGCCTCTCCCCGTCTACACGCATACACAAACACGCTCTCAGGCCACACATTAAAACATCTGGGAGAAAGGAAGTTGGAGATAAATACATTCTTTTCCATGAATCCACCCTAACCCTGAACTTCCAGGTACTCGCGCACACAATCTGGGCTTGCGTCACCTGTTTTTGGCCAAGTCACACACATTACCACTGTCATGCTCTGTGTTTATAATTGTCAAAGCCATTCTTATGAAGCAGGGTGGACAACTAAGATCAACAAATATGACCAAGTGGAGCAGGGTGTAGGGAAGTCCCCAACATACTGAGGACACATACACAATTCTACACCAGGTCCTTCCAGGAAGAAGGTGGGACTGAACTAAAACAGGGCGAGGACGAGGTGCAGCTCCACTGGGGGGTCTAATAACAACCAGCAGATGAGAGGAGTGGCGGTAGAACAAACACAGGGCCTCTGCAGCACAGGGGCTACCTTTGAAACACTAATCTAACACGCCTGGATATATACACATTTAAGAAAAGCGACTGATGAAACGAGTGTTAATTCTCAGGAATGCATTAGTATGGTTTTACTTTTTGCAGAAGATACAGCAGTTTTTGTGTCTTTCTTTTTGTTCTTTATAACTACAGAGAAAAATATGAAGCAAACTCAAAAAATAAATAAATATGTCCAGTAAGACTGAAGGTCAACAAGACTGTTTAATAGAGCTTTTTAAGTCCCAAGTGGTAAGAAAAAGGTGAGCAATCCTCTGTTACGCATCACAGTTACTACTATTGTGTAGGAGGTAGCGGGAATAAGCTTTGCAAACTTCTTTCATGCCAAGAAAGCTTTAATGCCTTCGAGTACAGCTCTGTTGAACAAATCCAGACCACAGCAGGTGTGTCGCTTGTATTTTGTGTTGTTTTGATTTTTGGTGGTGATGTTACCATTTTGGGGCACTTTGGTAGTAATGCATGTATTTGTAGCTGTGGTGTCTTTTAGATTTGGCTGTAGCAAAACTGAGAATTTATCCTTCCACCAACTAGATGGTAGCTTATGCTCGACACATAACAGAGTGTCGAGCAGGTTGTGTGTTCAAAGTTTCAGTTTAAAACTGACTGAAAGCACCACATTTTTCCCCTGACAGCACTCTTAAAAACACTCTGCTGAAGGGATGCACGCTGCTGTGAAAGTATAGCCAAGTTCAGTTGATGATGCAATACATTTATAAATATGCTCTATGCTTGGTCACAATCTGTTGCTAGGTAAGCTTTAATTATAGATGATACAACACAAGAGTTGATAACCAGTAAAATGATTCAAACTAAATCCCATGTGTGTTTAGCTGCTGTCATGAACCAGTAGTTTATTTCAAACAGAAACAGAATGGAATTAGGAAGCTGAAATGAAAGGTGTCTGCAGGGGATAAGAAGTTAGATATTCAGCTACACTCTCTTTCTAGTGACAACACCTTCAGCGTGCAGGGTTGGTCTAAAAAGGGTTCAAGTTTTAAGCTTTCATGTTAGAGATAAACAGCAGCACTGAAATATGCCAACATATTTTCTGCTAGCATTGTTTTCTTGCCTCATTTGCTAGATGTCCATCACCTGCTCTTCTGACAACATCTCTGAACAAAGTTGGTGGTTTTTTAAATCAGTCCAGTTCATGGACATTAAAGCCCAGGTTTATTTGAGCACAAGATCATAAAGCAGAAAGCTCAGGGTAACAAAGAAAGTTGATAACAATCGCCATGATGCTTATTTTGGGATGTCCTACAAAAGCCTTGATTCTTAACAGATGTACAAATTAATCATGTCATGTCTTCTTTAACCTCAGGAATCTGTGACTCAGCTTCCTTAAACATCATACCCTGGTCAGCGTGAGTTAAACATTAATGGACTTTTTTTTCCCCTCGCTGCAGTGGACCCACGTAGTAAACACATTAACACCTTGTGAAACTGATACGGTGATGCTTGGCAAACAAAAATTAAATACACATGCCGCAGAGTGTAACATTAGCACTTAGTCGGAGTCATGCTTGTGGACAGGATGTATGTGAAGGTAAGCACTCACTGCTTCTTCAGTGTTTGTTTGTTTTTTCTCTTCGCAGGTAAGGTAGTCTGGCTCTTTAACTTCAACTTTTAATTCCAATTTTGGTTACCAACTACTGTAAAAGTAAGATAACCAAGACAAAACAGCTATTGTCGAGCAGGAATTTTAAATTCATTCATTATACGTCCACATCCCCCATACTTGGATCTCAAGTGAGCCAGACTAATGAAACTGCGCTTTGTGTCGGCATAAAACAGTTTAACTGCACTTTTGTTGTCCTCCTTCAAATTTCTTTAAAGCCATCCAGTGGGCCAGATTGGATTCTAAGCCAGGTCAAATTTGGCCCCCTGGCCTTATATTTGACACCTGTATTCTAGAGCAATGAGAACCCTCAACAAGGTCCTCATATGGCCAACTCCAAAACTCTTCACTCCATGGCTTTTGTACCAGTCTCTACTCAGTTGCCCACTGCCCTCAAAGGCTCAGTCCAGACAACCTTCAGAAGAAAGTTGATTTCTGCTACTTTTATCTGCAATCCTATTGTTTCCGTTCCTACCCACAGGGCATGGCCACAGATGATGGTACCCAGTGAGTATAGCTGACCACTTAAAACAATGGACGTTTAGTTATGGCAAGCATCATTATCATAATTGTTTTCGTAAGTCTTGAGTTTACTGATCAAATAAGAAAAAGTAAAAGAGTTGTCGATTTTACATTTTCACCTGTCACCCATTAACTACAGCTGGATTATGAAAGCCATGGCAACAGAAACTGATGAGAGTAATGAGACTGAACCAGAATGGTAAATGTGCGAGTCATTAAATGAGGTGACGCTGAATAGCTGTGCAGAGTAATGGAGAAACTGCAGAGTTTGACTGGATAATAAAAAAAAGCTTTAATAGTGCATTTCTCCCCCTAATAAAACTTTGACGGAACACACCCCAATCACTGACACCGAGCCTCTTAAAGCTTCACAGAAAGAGCTCATGCAGACAGAAGTAAAACCATCATCACCAGCGATGTCCCGTCGAGTCCACCGGTCCATCTGCTGTCGTGAGTGTGTTACGTAGACACTTTTCACAGACCGCCGACGCCAAACCAGCAAACATTTCAACACAATGAGAAAAAGCACCAAATATTTTGTGGTCCCGCTTTTACGAGTTGTGGAATTTCACTTGTGTGCACTCGTTTGTCACAGATGTGTTTATGTTTTTGTGTCCGTTCTAGTAATTAAGTTCAAATAATCCAAAAGAATCACGCCCTAATGCAGCCATTATCCCACGCCTGTTCTGACCATCAGACCCATTAGACGAGTGTTTTTAATCACGTTATTTTCCAGAAGGTCTTGTTTTTCCCATAACAACTTTTTTGTATTTTCTGTCACGTACGTATATTTTGTGAGGTTTTCTGGCTCAGAACAACTCTGTTCACAATATTTCTTAAAATCTGTTAAGCCAAAAATGCCATTTGTAAAAATGCCTTTGAGTAGACAGAAACCAAAAGTATTGTCTTGGGTTTTATTACAGGGCTAATCATTTTCCTTTGACTTTAGCCAAGAACCACCTTACAGATTACCACAGTGAAATACTTTTCATTGCATTTAAAAGAACTAAGAGCAAGTAAAGTGGACTTAAAAAGCTTCTTTCTTATTTTCTTTCATTGATATAATGCTGGAATTGTGGCTGTTCATATTAAACATGGCCAAAATTTCAAGGAGTCTTCATCAGCACTAAGCACTCTTTTCTTTTCCAAATCTTGCATGAGAAAATGTAAACAGCAAAGTGTACTGCAGCTATCCAGGAGGATTTTTACATTTCCAGTATTTTTATGACTTACTGAAAGAACATAAATGAAATTATTGGGACTGCACCCCCATCAAATCTACTAAATCTTCTGCCTGTGTAGCAATCTGTCCCTGGGTATCTTGTGT
>VUQR01018766.1:0-20731 GCA_015108515.1 Hemichromis elongatus | reverse complement strand
CACTTTATCCTTGAGCAGGCCTCCCTTCTCCCAAACAGCAGATAGGGAGTTCTCCTGTTTCTTTGTCTAGGAAAGAACATCATGATACACAACAACATTTATGACCTCTTTGCTACAATACTGTGGTTAATACTATTTCTATGTGTATATACTGCTTCACTACATTAATACTACTATTAGGCAAACAAAGCTTAACTTCATATAACTGTAATTCTCTTCAGCTGTGAGACAGGGGGCGGTAATGAACCTTAACGTTGGTTGCCGACGAAGAAGAAGAAGTAGCTGTGAGCCGGGAGGGAGGGGGTGAGTGAGTGAGTGATTCATTCATGCTACAATTCCGCACAGAAAGGGAGGGGGTGAGTAACTCAAATGTGCTGTTAGCATGTTAGCAGAGCGATGCTACTGTGAACTGATGAGCTATTTTATTGATGTGAGCTTTCTACTGAGGGTTTTTCCTTCCAGTACAGAGCAGAAATGTTTTTGTCAAGAAATTGCCCCCCCCCACAATATTAATTATAGGCTAGATATATTTCTACTAATGAAATTAGTTTGCTAACAGTAACAGGGATGAGTCAGTGAATGAGTCAGTTGGGCTTGTGAATCATGATTCACGAGTCAGTAAAGTGATTTTCGAGTATTGAACGATTCGTTCATGACTCGCACATCACTACTTTATACACACTTTTTCACAGATTGGAGAGCCTCTGCTCATTTTTTCTTCTGTGAGTCTTGGCCTCTGTAAGACATCCCTTTTATAGCTAATCATGGCACATACCTGATATTGATAACCTTAATTATCTGCTAGATGTTCTCCAAGCTAAATATAGTTTTCAACTTTCTTTCTTTTTCAGCTATTTGTTGCCAACTTTTTTGGGGCCTGTAGCAGGCATCAAAATTGATATGAGCTTATTTAGTGGATAAAGGCTTAAAATTTCCCAATTCGAACACGTGTTATATTATTTATGTTTTGCTGTGAATAAAATATTTGCTCATGTGATTTGAAAGTTTTCATGTTTTCATTTTGCTCAAATCTAAACAGCGTCCCAACTTTTAGTAACATATACATGAGTTCAAAAGTACAGTAGAAAAAAAATGACACAATATAGATATTAATGTCAAGAGACTTACAACGAATACTGTATCTACCTTGGTACTTTGTAGTAATTAATCTACACTATTGTACCCAGTGTCATGGATGGGAATTAAAAGTCCTGCTTCTTTGTGTATAAGGTGTTTTTTTTTTTTTTTTGTACAATGCAACATGACTGAGTACCACAAGAGGTTTTAATCCAGTAGTGAACTTATTATTTTCTCCCAAAACCATAATTTCTAACTATAATCAAGTAGTTTTCTTGCCTGGACGTACTCTAAAGGCAAATGAAAATGTAAAGTTATTGAAAAAATAAAGTTAAATAAAGTAAAACAAACCATCAAATGAACAATGAGTGAGTTACTCCACTGCATCCGACTTCCTAACGAACACAAATTAATCAATGCAATTTCAACACTATTTCAAAAACCCTCAGAATGTGTAACAACAGTTGTTTGTGTGTATTTGTGTGAAAGAGATGAAATATGTGTACATTTTCTTCCTGTTTTAAGCCTGCAAAGAAGAAACAACTGTATGAAAAGGAATCCAAATTGTGCAAAATTTGCAAGATGTGTTTGATCACATTACTTGGACGTCTTGGTGAGTTTACTCTCTTTTTTTTTCTTATGTAGGATAAATTTATGGCCCATAAACTTTCACTTAATCCTACTTCAGTTCTCTAATACTTTGTCGGTAAAACATCAAGATAAAGGTAAATATGAAAACACATCCTCATAAACTTTTTTTGCCTCCCGAGCTTTCCATACGAAGCCACTCTGTCATCCCGTCCTATTAAGGTTTTTAGCAGTGCTTTTCCAAGACCACATGCTGTACCAGAAATAGAGTGGTGTGCAATTATCAGCCTCTCTAATGGTGTCCCCTCTCACGTATGGCCTCAAAAGGCTATTTTCTGTTCAGCGGTCTTCGAGGGGGGAAAAAAAGAGAAGTGCAGGCCTACTTCGGTAGAGAAAAAAAGAGCTAGTACAAATAGAAATGGAGATAAAAACCACAGGAACTCACCGGCGGATTAGAGGAAGCAATTTTCCACACTACTTTCAAAATTTTTTATCAACAAAAGAACAAACTCAACCAAGTCAGCTCTGTTCCAAGAAAAATGCCAACCACATGAACAAAGAAATCAGGCCTTACTAAAAGGTATGGATAAAGAACCGACAATCAAGTAGAACAAACGGCAACATTTGTGATTGCCACCGTAAATATCAATATAAAATTGTGCTGTCACATTTAGAGAATGCTGGATAAGATGCCACAACCCATATCCTTGTATAACACTAAGCATTATAAAACCAAGAAAACAACAGCAAAGTAGCATACCTATTTATTAGCTGCTCATGCAGTATGTGTTGAGTTGGCTGGTCTTTGAAAAAACAGAGAAAACTTCTCACAGATATGTCGTTGCTCCTATGGTGACATCAGAGGTTGCAGTAGCTGACATATTTACTGTATTTTAAACTTGCATCAACAAAACTGAGGTTAGTAAAAAAGCATCAGTTCATCACTGTAACACAAAGCATAATAAGTTTGCTTTGACAAATGCCATGAAGACAAAATTGCTGTGACTTGTTTGCGTTGGCTTTAATCTATATCAGTCAGTAGAGTCACTGCTTTCCATTTAATGCTGCGGTTGCAATTGACACGGCCTTTTGTTTGCCATGTATGAGTGTATTGTTTTGATTATGTAGGACAAGGAAAGATAATAATCTTTAGAAACAATAGTCTCACTAAAGTATCTATTTAGTGTCTGTAACACAGTCTTTATTAGCCTTTTAGACATGCCCAGCTGTCAAAGAGTTGTGTGTTTCCTGAGTTTGTGGTGACTTGAAGCACTGGTTTTTGTATGAGCTGCTGGGAAGGGAAGCAAATTTATTTAAATACAGCAGCTCCAATAATACCACACTCCAATAGTGTAAAGTTTAGTAAAAACATTTTAATAGGTTTTACTTATAGTTCTTATTTTTGTGCAATAGATTTTCGGGAAGCTGGTTGAATCTTCTTGCAGCAGACTATAACTACAGGCACAAAGGACACCGAAAGGTCATAAGGTCTCCAAAATCAACAAAATGTTAAATTTTTTCTATCAGCAAATGATGTAGTAGAATCAGTAAGGGGTCAGAAGATGACAACAAGTTTTTGGTGTGATACCACTTGAGTGAAGGTCTTAAGGTCAACAGAATCATTAAGTTTCTTCCTTTTTGTAGCATGAATGCAGTGAACATTAGCTGGTCACAGTCAAACAGCCAGGCTTGGAGAAAGAGGTGATTGTAAGTCAGACATGGAGGTAAAAAATGGTGACTCACCCAATTAAAAGATAATATGCTTTTGTTTCCCCGGGTCATAATTTTAATTCAGAGTTATAGAATAATTTTGGGCAGCAGCATTGTTACAGGACATTATATTGCCTTTAAATGACCAGATTATGCAACAATGTTATTATCTACTTTATCATGCAGCTATTCCAGTCAGGACGACCTTGTGTCAGTGATGTACCATATCGTCTATTTGGAAACAGTATACTTATATACACTTATATTATATATTTGTTATTAACAGTGATAATAGTGTAATGTCATAGTAACACTGTCTGAAGTGGACAGGGCAATGCTTTCGACTCAGGTCCAGCCAGATTCTGCAAAACTGACTGGACAGCACTTCACAGTGCAAATGGCACTTTTCCTCATCTCAACCTAGTAGAGCATGTTTTCTGTTTCTGAAGACAAAACTGAAGGCAGAGAGACCCACAACGAAAGCAGCAAGTGAAGGTGGCTGCAGTAAAGGCCTGGCAAAGCATCTCAGGGGAAGAAACACAACATCTGGTGATGTGCATGGATTCATTCTCGACTTCGGGCAGTCTTCGACTGCAAAAAAAATCCCTCTCTCCCCAACTAAAAAAACCCTATATTATCTTAGTTCATCCGATAAATTTTGAGCTTCTGAAAAAGCTTAGTATGAAATGGTTCTTATTCTAGAACAATAATGCAGAGTTTTTGTAAAACACCCTTAATTAAAGGTTAAAGTCAGACCTTTAGTCACTATCAACAAACTTTAGAGCTGCCTGGCAGTAGACAGCGGTGCCAACAACCATTGTGTACATTATCTCAAACTGCCACGAAAAAGTCAGTCCTGCTTCGCACGCAGAGTAACCTCACATCGCTCTATTTAGGTCCTATTAAGGACGGAGTGGAGTGCTGATTTAATGCTGCAGACAAAAACAAAACAGCAGATGGTTTGCCTTTTTGTTGTGGATATCAAGGACTGCTGAGAGATGTTTTTAGGAATAAAATTAGTATTCTTGCTGGACAGTGTTGCCCGGCTTCACACCAGAGACAACAAAAGGTGAGAGCAAACAAATCACCAAACATCTGTTAGTAGTTTAGATTATTTTGTGTGTGTGTATTTGTGTGTTTGTGTGTGTGCGCTCACGGGGCATACTTTTTTTGAAAACACCGTCGCTTCTCCTGAAGACTTAATTGTGCACTGGGATTTATCCACACCCACAGCTGACCCCTGAGTCACCTCCCCTTGTGGCAGCTCACTCCGTGTTTCTTTCTTAAGCATTTATCCCTCTCCTCCCACTTCTGCTCCTTCGGCCCTCGAGCACCATCCCCCTCATCCCCCGTTCGCAGTCACCTGAAAATACTTTACTCGCTTCACTGTTACTCATTTCAACCTTCAGGCTCTTTCTGCACAACACCAGTTGGAGTGGGCTTCAACTGACTGAACCTAATGGACACTCTGCTCTTCTTACACCTTTGGACTTTCCTCAGCTGATAAGGTCAAGACCTCCAGCAGTCAGTGTCTCTGGCTCTTGCAGTTTTTGTTTACACTCGGAGCTTTGGGTCTATTCTACTCTGTTGGATTGAGGTTTTTTTGTTGTTCTTGTTTTCTTTTTTCTTTTCTTTTTTGCTGTCCCTGCAATGCAGTGAGCCTGTACTTACTGTATATGTGTGTGTCAGTGTGTATACTCGCATGGCCATGTCAAGCCTCGGCTCACTGATGTTTCCCTGAGCTTTCTCCTCAACCATAGGAGCACACAGCTTCTCCATCCAACTGTCTGCATCCACTTCAAAGGCAGACATGACTAAGACAGCTCAGCTCAAACAGTAGAGAAGCCTGGATACTAGCCTGCCTGTGGGTTCTGTTCAAAGACCCTGACCTGATTGTGTGTTGCGCGTATGAGTGCCTCTGTGTATGAGACAGAGGAGGAGTGTGAGTGGGAGAGCCGACATGATGTGTGACAGGCCCACATGAAAGATATGAAAGAGAAAAAACCCCACAGCCTCGCACATACATGCACACGTGCATAGGCTTACATGCAGAGGGCCACAGATGGGTGACACAGTGCAGACAAGAGGAAGAAAAGAGGAAAGTGGACCCAAGGGACACAGCTGACAGCCCGATACTGCCTGAACACCCGAGCTTGTGTTTGACAGTAACATGCATTCAACCTGATTCATTCATAACAGATGGCTGTGATCCCTGTTGCTCTAACTTTACAGTCATCCCGGCAAACCACAGGTGATGGCTTGAATTTGTATTAAAAAAGGTTGTTGTTTTTGTCATCTTCGACAAAACCAACAACCTTCTTGAAGAACCGTGGCATCTCCACAAGCTCTCTTCAGTCATTATATTGGGTTTGCTTTTTCTACACACCCAAATGTCTGTGGTGATAAAATATATTTGAAATATAATGGATTCATTGGCTTTCCAAAAAGAATAATAAGAAAAGACTAATACAGCTGCAACACTGAGGGGGGTACTAACTTAATACATCTCTCCTGCATAGCATGGACATTTGATGCTATTTCTATGAGCTAGAATGCACATTTCTGTTGAACTTTATTTCTTTTTTTTCCTCAAAGATATTTTTATTAGATTGAAGCAATGAAGAGAAATAGATACACACAGAATTAGCGCTGTAATTCAACAACGACAAGCAAGAAGATTTCACAATGATTATTTGAGCTGACATAATGGAATACAGATTAATCACACGTTCACATATGTTTTAGTTGATTTTATTAGTGTACCACCTACCCATACCACATAGTAGCCCTATTCCTCAAGCCAGCATAAAAAACAAACAAAAAAAACCCACCACCACAAATAGAACAGGACGCTGGAAGTCAGGGGTTCGCATCCTGAAGGCTGGAAAAGTATTTCAGGATTGCCCCCAAACCTTGTAAAACTGACAAAAAGGTCCCTCAGCCATTGAACATGGGTGGGTAAAGGAGGGAACTTTGTTGCTTTTAAGTCACACTTGCAACCCACTTAGCAATACATAGGTGGAACTGTAAAAATCTGATGTATAACTATTATCTGCTAATCCTTTGTGACTGATCAGTACTGCATATCGAGCAGAATCCATGGTGTTGATATCTATGGATGAAGCATAAACAGAATAACACGCGGATGTAGCTTGTAAGGTTGAAAAATGCAGAAATGCCTTAAACCTGCATTTTATCTGAAGGCCACCAGATGGCGATAGCTGTGGTTGTAAAAAGACTTCCAGTGCCATAGATATCTATGGGTAAATGACTTTCTGAATTAACCTCTGCAAACACTTTCATGCTGAGTTCATGGGCTCAGTCAGTCATTTTGGGTCACACTGAATAAAACAATAATTAAATCTGAATGATATAAAAGGTATGAAACTGCACGCTCATTTATAACGAGCTGCAATCACAAGGCATTGTCCAGTGTGTTTGTGCGCAACAGAGATACCAGTGGCAGAAACCAGTGGTTGATGTCACACTGACTACGTCCACGTTTTATAGTGTAATATAGGCTAAGACGCAGATATCTCTCCCAGCGAAGTTAGGGAGTTGCTGCACAGCAGGCAGTTTAAACACAGAATGAATCAATTAATACATCTTAGATTATGGAGTACTAAAATCTGCTCCTCTCATCACGATTTTGCCACAGTAATTAATATTGTAACTTTTACAGGGTAGAACCGGAGCTTTATAGAGATGGGGAAAAAAACAAACACTTGGGATTTATCTAAGACAGGGGTGGGGAACTCAGGGACCAGTGTCCTGCAGGTTTTAGATCTCACCCTCGGTCAACAAACCTGAATCAAATGATTAGTTCATTAACAGGCCTCTGGAGAACTACAAGACATGTTGAGGAGGTTTTTTAGCCATTTATTACAGGGACACATCTAAAACCTGCAGGACACCGGCCCTCGAGGCCTGGAGTTGCCCCACCCCTGATCTACAAGTTACACTGGCAGTTTGGACAGTTAAAAAAACCCGATGTGGTTATTATTGGGTTTTTTTTGTGGCTATATGTCCATTTTAGAGTGACAAATTTAGGGAGGAAAGTATTTAAATTACTCATAAAAGGAGATTTCCAAAAGTTAAGTTACTGATAATTGCGCTGTTATTTAATATCAATAAAATAATTGCAGTCAAAAACCTTTGGTCCCTTTTGTTTGGTGGTATTTTCATTTAACAGAGTGAAGGCAGGCAGGGAAGTTACAGGGGGAGCAGTGTCCAGTGCTGTGTGTCCACAATAAAACCTGTAGAAACACAAAGGCTGTGTCTTCCCACTTCCCTAGCAGTGCATGCACAGAGCTCTCCAAAATCAAAAATCAACATTCACGCAGTTTGCTTACCTTTACAGGCCACTCTCTCTCATATCACATCTGCTCCCAAAACATCTTCAAATGTCTGTCAAAATACGGCTACTAATGTGACTCGGGCAGATCACAAACATTTCAGAATAATGCTCTGCTCACACAAAGGTATTCTCTTCTGTCTGACTGTAATATAAGAATTTGCAGACGCATTTGCAGAAGTAATGATGTTGACACCGTGCTGTGTGTCCTACTCTTTCCTTTGGCTTTGATAAATAGTTGCACTGTCACACAGCACGCAGAAAAAGTAGGATGGATGCAACTGACACAGCACCAGTAACTTCATTATTACAGAGATGAGAAAGAAAAAAAAAAAAAAGTGGTGCCGGTTTAAGCGGGCCGCGGGCCGCCATTATTTTCTCATTACTGACCAAGTATCTCCATGCCATCACTGGAAGCAAAACCAGCCTGCAGGACAGGAAAAATACACTCATTGGACAGTAATATTCCTTATCCTACCTATCAGATTTAAATGCTCATTAACTGAAAGTGCCGGAATGCCAATCCGGATCGTTCCGGCCCACTTTAACACACGGTCATTGGTAGTTTCTATACCACGGTCCTCGGCTCTGCATCAACTGTGGCTAAACTTGTGTCTCTTTGCCCTCTGGTTTTCCACAAAAACCAGTGTCAGGGTGAGACACAGCCACACATTCATTCGCACAGTGATTCTCCCTAAAGCTTAGAAAAGTAGTGTCCAGAGTCACCATTAACTTCCACTCCTTCCCGACTGCTTTTTTTTAAGCATTTGCCTCCAGAAAGAGCGAAGTGTTATGCTGGAAGAAGCATATATACTGTGTACAGCAAAAGCCCCACTTGTCTTGACATGTTGTCCTACTGACACCCAAACAAGCCATTAAAAAAAAAAAGGAGTGAGAGTCATCATAATCAAAACGGCATTTTGAGCTACAATGCCCCTTTTGGTTCGGCTCCTCCATAATAATTAACATTACGCTCAAGCCCCAGCAGATGAGGACCTTGTAATGAAGGTAGTGAAGTAATGATATCCCATTATGACATGCAGATCCCTTGCTGAATGCACTGCCAGAGCTGCAGTCTCTGGCGAAGTCAGTTACTCCTTCAGAATACAGTAGCAGTGGAGTCCTTCAGCCTCATATAGCTTAATTTAAGAACGTCAATATGACCGAGGGCATCAGCAAACACCACTGGTAATTGACGCAGTAATCATATCACATTCAGGGCCAGGTAATGTTCATTGCCGTGCTATTGAAATTGATTTTTGATACACAGGGAAGACGATATGAAGTAGATTACCAACAAGGGATAAAAAAGAAAAAAAAAACTGTGATAGATGACTATTATGGGAGGTTGCAGTGGGTCACTAGTACACTGGCCTATTTGTTTATTTGATGTTCCTCATTAGCCGCTAAATGGAGAGTAGAGGAGGGGAGATGTGAGTGGAAGAAAAATGCAAAGACAGTCAAAACGTGCCATTGCATGAGTGCAAGATCTTTGAACACCTGGGCAAAACAGGTGTGCGCTCTGACGCTTACGGTTTGGGTCAAGCCAAGGTTGTGAGGAAGGGCAGGACTTACAGGGATCAGAGAAAAAAAAAAAAAGGCAAGGTCCTCGGGGTGTCGCTTAAGAGTAAGTATTTCAAATTTTAGAAGGCAGTGGGTTTTTTTTAAATAAAGCAAAGAAATAAGAGTATGAGATGAGAAAGTGCCATTATGCACTTTACAAGAGATCGCTCACATCCATCAAGGACATATGAGCATTAACTGTATTTGTATCAACAAGCTGTGATTATTAGAGCCATTTCATGATAATGCAGAAAGAATGTAAAGGAGCTGATGTAATTTTATGAGTTATCTCCTTTATTCTATAGTGCAGGCAGGGAGCAGAAGAATGGCATGTGTTATTGCGCGATGCTATTTATTGCCGGGTCAAGACGCTGAACTTAGATTAGCTTCCTTTCAAGCTTTTTAATGAGTAAAGGTAATTGGCCGTGTCTGCTCAAGCACTTATATGTGAGAGTCATAAACGTGGCGCAGAGGAGAGAATTAAAAAGTCCTCCTGTCTTCTGCATTATACAGAATAGAGATGTAAACAGGCCACTTGGTGGAATTGCAGTTGAACTTTCGGAGCCTGGTCATTAATTTTGGCTCTTAGCTAGAAATGGATCGAGTTTATAGGTACAGTCTCAAATTTCCAGGGAGGGAGGAAAAATGACAATAGCTTGAGTGTGAAAAAGTAGAAGCGCCTACTCCATGTTAATTCCTCCCCCTTTTGTGCTGCACAGCATTTGCTGATTGGTGCACAGGCAAACAAATCGGAACATTTTCCATCTGTGGGAGTTTTGACCGTGCCCAAGCTCCCTGCTCTGCTTATCCTTTCATACCATGCATTTGGGGCTTTCACCATGCACATGCCGCTGCTGATAGGGTTCTATTGGGCTTTATGTTCTGTGTCTTATCAGGTCAGAGGATTCCACTGAGGCTTGGTGGTATTGTTGATGTTGACCTCCCCAAAAGTCACACAGAAAGCGACTAAATTAAGCGGTGGCAAGCGGAAAGCTCCAAGGAGAGCCCAATTGCTATTCAAAGGCAAATTAGCAAATCAAACACTTTGTCATCGCCAAAGGAAATTGATGTTAAAAAATGAGTGACAAGTGTTTAATATTGAAAACTTACCTTAATCAACGCATCATCATTGTAAAAAAAACCAAACCAAAACAAAAAAATCCCCAAATAGCACTTTGGAGGAGGTGACATTATGAGCTCGGAGGCTCTTTGAATGCATCGTCATCTACTTAAAGGCAGATATGAAGGTTATCATTGTCATTTCCAATCTGTGGAGTGACTAGTCAGGATAAATTAAATTACAGCGCTATCAATGACAACTGCCCTTGTACTAAGTAAGTCCTTTTATTCATGTGTGCTTAAGTTTTCTGCAGTCATCAAGTGGTTAGGGCTCGCAAAGTTGAAAGTAATGTGAATAATGAATGACATGGCTTGTGAGGTCTAAGACACAGGTAGATGCTAAGCTATTGAGACAGGATACAGCTGAACACATCAGTAAGTATATTGCTAACTTTCAATCATATGCATCTGCCATTCAGCCCACATGTACAGTCTGAAGTAAAGAATGATAAAAAGAAAAGCTAGTGCTAATGTTTGTAATATTTATTAGATGAGATGAGATGCAATCACATCGTTTTTACCTTTCTGTAAATGGACTGGTGCTTTGAATTGAGCTGTCACACCACTTTCGACTACAGGTCTCATTCAGGCACACATTATATTCATACAATACTCATCACTGTGTGGTTTCCTGGATGTAGCACGCTGGCTCAGAAGGTGCTACAGATGGGTCACTAAGTAGGCCCGGGAAATCATTGAGATCCCGCTATCTGCTATCAGTGACATCTTCAAGGTCCACTGCCTAAACAGCAGGCCTAAACAGAGCTACCAACATCATCTAAGACTCAGCCCACCCCGCACACCACCTTTTCAAACTCCTGTCATCCAGAGGGAGATACAGAGCAACTTCAGCAGAACAGTTTCTTTACTGTGTATGTGCATATGTATATTTACAAATCTATCTATTTATTTATGCATCTATCTATCAACCTGATTTTGTTGTGATGCTGTGACGGTGCCTCATGTCTACCACCTTAGCTACGGCTGCTTTGAATTCATCCGCTATCTAGAACATTGTTGCTGATATTTATCCTGGATCAAAGTCTGACCAACTGTCGAGATTTGGCGAGATCTGAGGATTAGCATCGTCAGGTCTCTTACATATTAGGCATGTCATCCCACCTTTCTGTCAGCTATCATCGGGGTGGGGGGTTATGATTATGATTTAAAAAAAAGAAAAATCTGCGACAGTAGCTCAAGTTCACCTTTGGATCCCAATCAAAAAAGACAGGCGGCATGGTGAGAGTGCAAAAGCGTCGGAGATAAATGAGCTCATATCCATGCAAGTGACCTGTGATTATATATAAAAACCCTTAGCATCAGACCAATGTCTGCGTCACGAACAGTCGCTTAAATCACTTCTGAAAAGGAGTTGCAATTTCCCCAGGTCCTTGTCTTTACGTTTACTTATTCTTCGTGTGCCCTCATCTACACGAGCTTAAATACTTCACATTCATTCTCATTCTTTATATTCTACATTCAATAAATGCTCGTACACCTTGATTCCCCTTGGCAAAGTGTTTTGTTTTCCTTTATGGAGAACTGACGAGACCTTTTCAAGGTGAGGCTGATTAGCATTTCTTTGTATAGTGGCAAAAAGAGCATAAGGAGATGAAGATGGTAGTAGAGTGTACTCATCCAATCATGAATCCCCATCTATAGATCACATAATGTAGTAATATTACAGACACAGAATACTTCATACAAAATAACAGAGGCAGCTGTACCTGTAAACTGACACACTGGGAAAAAAAGGGTTTTCTGTTTTTTGCTGTCTTATGAAGCGGTGAACGTTCTGCAAGGGGCCCGTGGATCATAGCTGAGAAGCTGGTTAGGTGTTGGAAGTACAATGCTTACCCTCAACTAAATGTAGTGTTACAATCATTAACTGTTGTTTAGTGATTGAAATTTCACAGGATGCTGAATCCTTTGAAGCTGAGGTTCAGTGTGAGATAGCGGATGAAGCTTTGATCCCTACCACTCCAGCTTTGCATAAAAATATCAACCAAGATGAGAAAAAATGGAACAAGAAGGAAATTATCAGGAAGGCAGTGGGGAAAAAAACAGCACAAAGGATGCCTTTAGAAAAAAAAATTGATTAGTCAACATAATCTCAAAATAACATCAATGCCTAGTGCGTTGTGATGCTCTAAGTGCATTATCGACTGTGAGGAAATGTGCTCTGCTACACTATTTGATGTGTGAAGCTTGTTGTGAGCCCACAAAACATTAAGTTGGAGGCACAACACAAGTTAGTCTTTTATTTCTTGCATTCTTATTAGATCTCCTTTGCCCCTTTACAGCTTCTTTTCAGAAACCTACTACGCCCCAACACCCACAGATATGTCTGAAAGTTTCTTGTTGTTTCAAAGACACTGGCTGCAATAAATATTGGGTTGCATCCTCAAAGGGTTTTTAAAAGCCATAGAGGAAAGGTCTGGCTCTTTCATGTGGCATTTAGTAAGTGTACAGAGAAAGGGAAAGGTGTGAGAGAGCATGCACGGGTATTGATGGTGACAGAGTAGATACGCCCGCCTCTCCATGCTCCATGAAGCAGGATTCAAATGGTCAGACCCCCCTCTTGAGTGCCTGCGTGCTCTGGCCTCTCGGTGTGGCTCCTTAAACGTAACGGATTATTGAACCGGCCACTGTTTGATGTGAAACGCTAGCTTCCCTTGTAAAACACCTCCAAAATGCCAGCGATTTGGGCTTAAACGTAAATTTAATCTCTTCTCTGAAAATAATTTTAGCCCTTTTTAATTTGCACTGTAAAAAAAAATAAAACATTTAAATCTGTTATTTAATCTGTTATTGTTATGTGTGTTGTAATCTAAACTACTATTTTTCATAGTGTTTGATGATATTGCTGCAAGGTTTGTGAGATGGCATTATAAATAGCCTCAGCAGCGTGTAATGGCAGCAAAAGTAATGCTAATGCTTTTAGCATTCCACTTCACTGCAAGACTAAGGGAGCAGGTAGCTGTAGCGATATGCAAATATATGATTAAACTAGTGTAAATCCAGCTAAAGCTAATTTTTACAGGTGACAATGGCTTGTGCACATGTGCGTATGACCGTTTTTCTTTGAATTTTCATGCAGCCTATCCCGGTATATGTTAAAGTACACTTATCCTGCATTCTGCTGCTGTAGAAATGGGTGGGTGAAAACCTGGCAGGTGTTTAGTCTTCAAAAACATTTAGGCGGGTGATATATGTTAAACCAACGTGATTGCTAGGACCCAAGTTTCTCAGCAGAATGTTGCATTGCAACTAAATGATCAATTTTGCTTCATTTGTCTGTGTATTCAGCTCCGATTAGCTCCTACTGAGAAAATGATAAAAAGTGCTTGTATGTGAAGGCAGGGGAATATAAAGTAGTCGTTAATGACACATTATGCTGAGGAAAAGCCCCTGCCTAAAACTGTGTCTTTGATGTTGTTTTCCTTGAAGTCAACAGTTTGTTCAAGCACGAGGTGAATGTTGGATAGTAGCAAAAACAATTGCCCTTGTACATACAAGTTAACACTTTTGGAAGTCCGCTAATCGTGTTGTAATTGCCGACATTGTGCACACAGCATGAGAATACACAGCAGAATGCATCATCCCTGTGTTGCATGGCAACAGCTGAGCCCAGGTAGCAGGTGTGAGCATTATTTTATTCAGGAAGTGTGTGTAGCCCCGTGCTGGCATCCATAATGGAGCCAATCCTTCAGGGCTGCATGTGGATCTCCAAGCAGCTTGAGCCCTGAACGCTGAGGTGTGTTCGCTAACACGGGGGTTTCATTAACCCCTGTGTTAGCGAACAGTTATAATGTTGGCAGCTGCCAGATGGGAACTGGGATGGTAGGATGGTTCACGTCATCGCATAATGTGGCAGGTGTTGTGTGGGGGAAATCCTGGGTGCTTAATGTTATTGTTATGAGGGGGGGGGGGATCCTGGGATTGACAGAAGAGGGCACGAGCCCCTTTGGGAATGGCTCAGGATACATTTTTCAACAGTGCTGACAATACTTATGGAGTTGCAGTTTATTAGTGATCATTTCTTCTTACGTTGCCTGCGGTACCCAGCTACTGCTTTGACATCGATCATGCTTCAATGGGACATTTATGAAATTTGGGTCCTTGTAATATCTTCTGATAGCCCCCAAAGCAATTTTAACACACATAAGGTGGCATTACCTCAAAATGAGCATGCAAGAATATGACTGAGGGACAGGAAGGAGGGACCTTAAGGCTCACAAGTACATAACATGTCTAATGTCCAGTTGCCTAGCATGAAGAAATATGAAGTGGATTATCTTCTGCTTGGTGTTACTTTGAGACTACCACCCTACATGCAGGGGACACAAAAACCTTTAGAGCACATTTGGCCGACTCTGCTTTCCTGACCTAGTATAGGTTTTACTGGCTGGGTTGTGCTAATGTTGCCAAATACAGCACTATGAAAAAGTATTTACTTTCTTCCTGATTCCTTTTTTTTTCTTTTGCATATTTGACATGCTTACACATTCCTGTGTTCAAAAATAATTTTTCCCTAAACCTAATGACTGTTTGTGTCGTCCATGGCTGCAAGAACTACAGTCACTCTTTCACATCACTGTGGAGGAATTTTGTCCCACGTACTTTGCAGAATTGTTTTAATTCAATCACTATGGATGGTTTTCCAGCACGAACAGTATTGTATTTACTTGGATTATCTTTGTCTAATATTAGAATTTATTTTATCTAAAGTATTTATGAGACAAATATGCAACAAAACTCAGAAGTCATAAAGTGGCAAATACTTGTATAACAAAATGCCCCGACTCAACAATGCAGAAGGCATATTAACACTATGGGAAGTTCAAAAATGTCTGGCAGCTATGGGGTAAATATGGGAAAATCCCAACCCTCCTTCTCAAAGCTGTCTTTTCAGTGTGTTTGCTTAAGTAGATACTTATGCAACGGTTCATGTTCCATTGCAGGGATTGTGCAATTACAGGAACACTACAGTTTATCTCTGGTGACTGAGAGAAGAGCAGATCTGCAAAAACACTCACCATGTTTTGGTTATCATCCCCCTCATTTACATAAATGTCCCTATCTGCCCACATCAGCTCTCAGCATTTGATGGCATGGCAACGCACTCAGTGTCACTGAGCAGAGCACCAAACCTTCATTTTCACCACAATGAAAATCCAGGGTCAAATGTTTCTCCTGTAATTGGTGGATGAAGACATAGAATGTAAGAGCATGATTGCGACAGACTTTTTTAACAGTTGGGTAGAAGCAATGATTCAGAAGTAGGCAAAATATTATGCAGGCAATGATCTTGGTTCTACACATCCACTGGAGTAAAATTTATGAAATTTTAGATGGTGGCCTTGGCTACAGGGGCTCTCATCACACTGTGCCCACAAGCTCCCACACTTTGTGCATACATTTCAGACTTTTCTTTCTTTTCTGACTGCTAGTCTTTCTCCAGGATTAGTCTATTAGTCTTTGGCAGTAGTCAGGAAAAATAGCACATGGGTCGTTTGTTAGCCAGCTGGGAGGTCGTCCTCAGTGACGATGGACATATCTCTGCAAAGGCTGCATAGCTAAAAAGATGATGAGATAGGGGTGCAGTGGCCCTATCAGTCCAACACTGATGATTTCTGGCAATCTATGCATGCCAAGAGAGCCTTCAAAGCCAAACTTGGTGGCTACAGAACACTGTAAATATTGCAGAGACTTACTGCATTCACAGACAAAGCCATTATTTTTCTCTACTTGTCTTGCTGTTGGATTTTCTCTATGAATTTTGTACAATAGTTGGTGAAAGAAACTGAATTTTAAGTGCCGACAGGTCTCACTGCTCCCATTTTGTTGTTGAGCTGCCCATATATACATTTCTTCATTTGGATCTGTAATGAATTTAAATGTGAGTGATTTAACCTGGAAAGCCTTATGAAATAATAACATCTTCACACAAAATTCGCTGGCAAAAACAACAAAGCCCATTCATTTGATTCGCTCTTTGCTTTTTCCCCCAGACCGTTTTCCACCTAAGTTATTTGAGAGCCCAACTCTTTGTCAGTTTGGTTCTTAGACATATCAAGCATACTGCGAATCTAAGCCTCTAATTTGACACATTTGAACTGTTGCATGTATGAGCTAGACATAGTTGCCTCATTCTCCGGTACTGTCAATATTTACACAGAACACAGTGGACAGTGTTCATCTTAGACCCCGTAGAGATTAATTTCCCAGAGGAAATTCGCCACTAATGCACAGTAGTGTACATTCCCCATGTATGATGAAATGAATTTCCTAGCCTCCATCTGTATTTCCAGAGGAAAAGTATATTTTATGGTTGTGCCAATTATAATATATTCTGAATTATTGAATAGGTTTCTTAAGGGAGATGGGGACTGATTACAATTTATTGCTGGACCTGCCATTACGTTGAGTAATGGACATGGCATTTGCATTTCCTAGTGCATTTTGACAAACACATTTCATCCAGTTTGGTTAGCAAAAACTGGGTCTTTATAGTGTCTTATGCAGCTTCACATATACATTTTATGGACTCCGTTTACAGCATGATGATGATGAAGAGTTGAGTATCAGATGAGTCTGTCAAACTAAATGGACTAAGTGGACTTAGAGGCTCAGCATGTCTGTGTTTATGTGTCTGTGACATATAAATTATTGCACCAGACATAGTGGGTAGGGACAGAGCTGTGGAGTCAGGAGCCTGTTACGTTTTAGTATTTGGGTGCATAATGTCTTAAAAGAATATATAATCAAGTGTGACTCTATTTACTTACTGGCTTTCTCGGGACTTTACAGTTGTTTTTGGAAGTTTGCATACATTCATCTTGTGCATTAATGTCATGGAAACTTTGGGCTCTTAAGGATTTGTTGGATTTTTTCTTTCACTGGATGGATACAACTTTAATGACTTTAAAAAACAAGAGGTGGTGTACTTGTCTGGAATTATTTTAAGTTTTCTCTAAGCCACACAGGATTAAAAGAATAGATAGAGGCTTAAATATATGTACACCCCCACTAATTTTTGGTTTGGTTATAAATTGTCCCTAAAAAAATGTGCGTCTCTACCAGATGGTTTTGTTTGCAATCAACAAGCAGGGTGGGTATTTAACCACTCCTTGGCAGAACTGGAAGAGTTCATTTAAAATAGCTAGTTTACTGGATGGACCAAGTGTAGTCCACAAAAGGATTGAGGCTGGGACTTTGGGAAGGTCAATCCAGAAGCTTAATATTAGCCAGTGTAACCATTCCAGAACCAGTTTGGGTGTATGTTTGGGATTATTGTCCTGCTGGAATACAAGATTTAATCATCTAGCTGCTGATTTGAGGTGAGGTTTAAGCATTTGGATGTTTTCCTCGTCCTCCTTTTTCCAACTACTTTGTGAAATATACCAGTACCACTGGCAGGACAACAACCCAGAGCATGATGCTACCACCACCATGATTGACAGCTGGTACAGTGCTCTTGGGTTTGAAATACCTCTTGTCATTGTGGACAAATAACTCAATCTTTGTCTCATCTGATCATATAACATTTCTCTAGAAGACATTTGGGTTATTCATGTGGGCAGATGCAAATTTCATTGCAGCTTGAAGGTGTCGTTTATGAGTGGGGGCTTTTTTCTTGGTGGGCACCTTCTCAATCCATGGTGATGTAAAACGTGCTAAAATGTGGCCAGTGATGCTGGTGTCCCAGCAGATTCCAGTCTTAGTGGTTCCTGGATTGTTTCAGAACATCCTGACCATTTTTTCTCATTTAAGGGTGACATGTTTAGTCTTCTTCCAGACCTTGGCAAAGTGGTGACAGGTCCAATGTCAGGGTTCCTGGGTCGTTGACCCAGCATTTTCTGTTCATGTTCACTGTTTATTTTCCACACGTTCCATTTCCTGTTTTATTATGTTCAGCTGTGTATTCACCGGCCTCCAATCACTAACATCGTTAGCCTGTGTATTTTATGTCCTCAGTTTCCTCTGTTCCCGGTCTTGTCATTGATGTTGTTATTGCCGTGCGTTCAGTTCAGTCCACCCAGTCAGTCGGTCAGCCATCTCCTACTCTCTTTGTTCGATCATTATAATAAACATCCTTATCCTGCACCGTGAGTCCTGCATCTGGGTCCTCTCTTCCTCTTATCCACACACAAAGCCCTGACAATGTATAGTTGTTTTAACTGATGATCTGGAAATCTTCAGTTGTTTAAAATTGCCCCAAAAGACGTTTTTGCTTATTACCAATGCACATGAAACATTGCATTACATTATAGTTAATTTATATACTAAGGGCTGTAAAATCCAGCTGCTGCTGCTACTGAAGGTTGAAGCGACAGGAAATGTCAGGATACACTTTGACCATCTTGTGGATTACTGACTCTCTTACAGAGAGGCTGGAATAGGTAAGATTTGGCAGTGCTCTATCTGATTTGACGTAAAGTACAAGAGCTCCACAAGGGACTGTGCCATCTCTATTGCTATTTGCCTTTTACACCCAACACTTTCAACAGAATTTCAGGTCATGCAAGTTTTCTGGAATACCTCTGATTCTGCTGTGGTTGATTGCACAAGTAATGGACAGGAGCACAGCACAGTATAGTACGGTACATTTAACATATTATTGCCGTTTTAAATTCTCTTTATGATTTGTTGATTTCTTCATCTTCTTTTTATTATTAATATATCAGTTGCTGTAACTGAAGCACTTCCCAAATAAGAGCGAAATAAAGTATTTCTTAGTTTAATTTAAGTCAAATATAGAATCAGAGCATAATGTTTAATTTTCACATTCAAATATATTATTAGAGCACATTCATGTGAAGAAGAAAATAAAAAAATAAATGAGCAACCACACTGATATATTTAGTCTATCGTACTGAGTATGGATTGGTTTAAAACATTTTCTGTTCCTTTTGTGTTTGTGGGAAACCTGTGAAACTGTTTTCACTCGTGTAATTAAAACAAACGTTAATAGAATTGGATTTATGTCACGGTGGAAATATATAAATATATATATAAATAATGTTCACTATTTAGGAAAAAAAACATCTTAAGCATAAATATATTAGCAATTAATAATCAGCCACCTCTCCTTGCAAGATATTGAAGTATCCAGCAACAAGGATGCATAACGATCCATCAGTGGTCATTTTTGCTCACAATATGTGTAGTAGATAAAGCAGAAACGCGGTGTAAATAGCCTAAAGGGGCTTAAAGTACACTGTTTATAGTGTTTTGTGAGGATATGCTCCTGCCTAAGCAGTGACGGCACAGATCAATCCTGCTGAAGATATTTAATCTCTCATCGCTTTCCTGAGTTCCAATTTGTCAACAGTTCCCATGTGCACCCTGAACACAGCTTTTGTCCATATTTGCTGATGTCTCTTGTGAATGGGACCTTCCAGACATATGAAAGGATTTTTTCTTTTTTTTTCCTCAGTCTTCCTGCCATCTGCTCTCCACCCTCAACCAAGATGCTTCTACTGGAACCCTCCACCCTTTAAAGCTTAGCATACAGCCTGTGGCGGTTCTTCATGGGTTTTTCATATTGTGTTTGGTTTTCAGAACATTTTTTAAATTCATTTGTTAACGTATCTTTTTTATGAATACTGCCAGATCTGGCATATTGCAGCTGGAGACCTTAGGGCATTATTGTTTGGGACCTACAATTGTCTTGCAGCCAATGATGATGATGCATCACAGATTGCAGCTTTACCTTGGGGAGAAGAGTGAGAATGACTAGAAAGGGACTAGAAAGAGAGAGCATATTTCTCCTGTATTGGCTTCTCTTCATTGGCTCCCTGTTAAATCAAGAATTGAATTCAAAATCCTGCTCCTCACATACAAGGTCTTAAATAATCAGGCCCCATCTTATCTTAATGACCTTGTAGTACCATATCACCCTATCAGAGCACTTCGCTCTCACACTGCAGGCTTACTTGTTGTTCCTAGAGTATTTAAAAGTAGAATGGGAGGGAGAGCCTTCAGTTTTCAGGCCCCTCTTCTATGGAACCAGCTTCCAGTTTGGATTCGGGAGACAGACACTATCTCTACTTTTAAGATTAAACTTAAAACTTTCCTTTTTGACAAATCATATAGTTAGGGCTGGACCAGGTGACCCTGAATCCTCCCTTAGTTATGCTGCAATAGACGTAGGCTGCTGGGGGATTCCCATGATGCATTGAGTTTTCCTTTCCAGTCACCTTTCTCACTCACTGTGTTAATAGACCTCTCTGCATTGAATTGTACCTGCTACTAATCTCTGTCTCTCTTCCACAGCATGTCTTTATCCTGTTCTTTTCTTCTCTCACCCCAACC
>VUQR01018757.1:0-14189 GCA_015108515.1 Hemichromis elongatus | reverse complement strand
TCCATCTGCATCTAAAGGACAAAGGTCACTCTTTTGAGGATGCCAATGTTCACATTTTGGACAGAGAAGAAAGATGGTTTGAAAGAGGAGTGAAAGAAGCCATCTATGTCCACTGTGAACGGCCATCTTTGAACAGAGGCGGTGGTTTACGACACCAACTGTCTACCATCTATAATCCAGTTCTGAGATCCCTGCCCAGACGCCTTACACCCACTCACATCCTGGGCCATCTGTCCTCTGGAATTCACATGATAGGGTGAGGCCAGGTTTCACAATGAGTTCACCTGAAACCATGGCTGATTGAGACCCACACCCGTTTTCACACCTCGTGTGATTAGGTAGAGGATCAATAGGGGGCCCATTGTCCCTCTACGAGGGACACTCCCACAAGGCTTAAATATGGGACTCTCCACCATTTGACCCTAGAACTGAAGAAGCTTCTCGGATGAGAGGTGAAATGTCTTCAAGCAACCTAAAGAAGTCCAGACGCCTTTTCCTTACAGCTCCTTAGACCCAATCAGCTGATCATTGATCAGTTTCATGATTGAAGTAGCAACAGGAGAGGAAGGGGGAGAGAAGAAGAGGAAGTTGCTCGGTTGATAAGCTTAACGTGAGAATACTCACTTGCTGTACTTTTCTGGGTTAGTTTTCTCGGAGATGAAAGGCCTGTTTAGAAGCACGTAGCCAGGATCGCAATGCTCCACCAGACCGCAGACAGGTCTCACACTCCACAGCCGCTCTACGACGTGACGCTTACTGCTTCGAATGCTGAGCTGGGTTATGCCATGTCGCAAGTTTGGTGCGGTGCTTTTGTAATATTTAATGGATCGGAATACATTTTTTATTTCTCTCAGATGTCTGATCCAGTAATTTAGGTCAGTATTGGACCGATACTGCACTAGGGCAAAACCATGTGAAATGCTTTTGCAGAACCATCCTGATCTCTAACAGAGCTTGTGATAATTCAGTGAATAAGCACTATGTTGTAGCACGGCTCTAGAAAGACTTAGGAAAGTAATAAAATAAAGCATGTCAACTTTGTTGAAAAAAATCAACATAGAAATGCATATTCATTCACAGCTCGCTCAGATATTGAAGGACTGCAGGCTAGTAGGATTTTAATATAAATGCTGAAGTGCTGCTAAGAGAAAGAAACTGAAAATATAATATCCCATTCTATCACTATTCTGAGATCTGAGAGACATAGACTGGTAGAAGGGGGGAAAAAAGGCAATATGGGTGACCTAAGGGAAAGGTGTGGTGACCCTTGCTGTGGGTCAAGCGTGGATTTGCACTCCATAGCACCAGCTACAGAGAAAACATCACTAATCTGACCGGAGAAGCTCAGGGCAAATATATGTGCATGCACTCAGGCACATTCCCATGCAAATACACTCTAATAGTCACATGCATGCACAAGCCCACACAGCTTACTCATAGATTTGGCAAAGGTGCAAAGGCTGATCACAGGATTTGCAAAATGACATATTCAAAGGCGTGAAAGAGAGAGGAAGAGTTTGGGGAGAGGGGTTGGCGGTGTTGAGTCAGGGAGGGGGGTTATCAAAGGATCATTTGGCAACATCTGGGTCCACAATCTGCATCCCCCTCCTTCTAATTAGCTTCCCCTGCATCCTCATTTTTGCTCTCCCTCCTGTCCTTTCCATCTCGCGTCTTTCCAATGACAAACACTCTCTTCTATGCCGTCACCGTCATCCTACCCTCTTCTTCTTCACTCTCTGTGCACCAAGAGGGCCTTATTTCTTCAGTTTAGCTCTAATAGAAGCAAATGCATGAGCACACACACACACACACGACTCTGGAAAAAAAACACAACAGGAAGATTCAAATATACACACACTGTTTGATGTAAGGTTGGTTTCTAATGCCATCGTCATGGTAACACTCCCTCGCTCCTTTGCACAAACGAACATATCCCAGGAATCTGTGTGAATTCTTATGTAACTGCACAACCCCGCACACGTATAAAGAGACAGACAGAAAGACAGACCGATGGGGGGGTGAGTCAGCGCTAGACCACATAGTGAGAGCTTCTGTCATCAACGGTATACCTTACACTGTGACAAGAACAGTATGTACCGCTGTGTTACTTCAGCCTCATTATAAGACACACTCCAGTACACACACATATACGCTCATACACCCTCCCACACACACACACATCTGAGGCTTCTTCAGTGCTTCACCACAGAGCGAGAGGTAGAAATAGCTGTTGAGATAGTTATGGCGACACCACTGGCTCATGTATCAGCATACTAATTACTACTTTTGTTTCCTGAGGGCCCTGAACATGTATGTGACATTGGGTGAGTGGGAAGAGGAAGTGCTGGACAAATGAGAATAGGGTCAGTAGAGGCATAACTGTAGATATAATGAAGTGACTGGTTATTTGTCATTGGAAAAGAAGCATAGCGAAGAAGGAAATTATGGAGGAAACAGAAAAGAAGATAACGCCATGTGCTGGATTATTTATGCAGTCTTTGGGTTAAAATGTGAAGGAGTGAGAAAAGTGCATGTGTGAAAGCACATAAGTGCATGGCATCCTGCATCTGGCTGATGCAGAAAGAAGAGATAATTCAGTGTACCAGGATGATGCTCTCCTCCTCTGCTACTTGTTTGCTTTAAGTAGGCATGGAGTATTTAATTTGGTTGGGTTTTTGTTTTTTTTTATCACCCTTGCAGTGGCACTGATACATTTGTATATGTGGGTAGGTGACGCTTTGCCCTTGCTGGTGCCTAATATAGCCCGGTGTACAATTTACTAAGAGATGAAAACAAGATAGGTGAATAACAGAGACGTGCTGATCTAATACTTACATTGTATATCGACACAATATTGACTCAAATACTGACTCATGAAGAAAACATTAGGTCTCTAACATGGTGGGATAAAGAAACCTACAGGGTGAAAATAAATCAAAGAGCTAATTCTTTGAATAAACATGTTATTGGAATCCAGTAAATAAATGCATAATTGCTGTTTTTATAACCCTAGAAAAATCATCTTTCTCCAGTTACATAGGTGTTATGACATATTGTTTTGCAGCACACTGAGTATCAAAGCTTTTTTTGTGATAGCACTGATATTGTGGCAAATGCATCTTGATTGTAATGTGTCTTGAATGATTCTAGTTCCCAGCTTTATATCTATCTACTGCCGGTATTGGATCAGTAAACATCATTGCCCGACACTCAAAACTTTGATTTATGCCTTGTAGCAAGGAAAGTATAAAGATTTTGCAAGTTCAGTGATATCTGTTATTTATTTAGGTATTTTTAAAAGCAGACAGACTGGCAGTTTATCAAAGGTTGCCTTTTGCCTTGGTAGGTGGGAAAGGCTCCAGCCCCCCCTAAAACCCTGATAAGGAGAAGTGGAAAAGAATGGAGGGGTAATTTTTAAATCTCGCTGATATTAGGCTGGCTTGCAGTAAAACACCTTTACTTTACACCAACAGGAACTGGGATGCAACTCCTACACAGTACATATTGCAAAAGTTCCACAAGGGGGAGCTGTTCATTCACTGTCAGACCAGTTTTCCACAAGTCACAGCCATAGACTGTAAATAAAAGGTGGACATGTGCCTGGTTCCTTTTAGATCAGAAGTTAAATGTCAGACCCAAGAATGATGTCACTCCTCAGTTGTTCTAATACGAGTAAAGACTTTAGACCTCACATTCTGCATTTGACTGAGAAACTAAAAGGAAACTGCAATCTCATACAGTAGCAACTTGGCAATCAGAAGCTAGCAAAACATAAACTAAAGAGAAATCTGCTTTATTGTACTTTTTAAGTCTACAAAATAAACATCATGTTGTATTCGTCATTACATCAAAGTAGTGAATGAGGCAATGCCAGAGGCTTCTATACAGTCAGACGTCTTGTTCAACCAGAGGAAGCTTCCTCTGCTAGCCATTGCATCCTGCCGATCTGAAGCCTCTATATCTTCCCTAAAAAGTTCCAGATTCCTAAAAATTGCAAAAAAAAATCTGAAAAGTGGAAATCTGATGAAGACTCTAAAAACATAAATTTAGCTAAATAACTACTAAAAATGCTAGATATGAGTTAGTATTAACTTCTCAAAATTTTTATTTTTTATTATGTTTATGTGCTTATCTGTATTCTGTGTGGTGTGTTTGTACTGAACATGTGCATGTGAAGGTGGGTGACTCACTTACTACTGCAGATCAAATCTCCCTACGGGCACAAATAAAGTAATCTGAAATCTCGAAGCTCACAAATAGCTCTTCCAAACTATCTATGACCATTTAACATTTGCACATTTATGCTTTCAAAATCTCGTTTCCATCATTTCTTTCTCCTCGTCTTCTTCATCTCCCTCCTCTGCTTCTCTCTCCTTCATCATCCTTTTCTCCTCATGTGTCACCTCATCTCCTCAACTGAACTCAGGGCTGTAACATATTAAAATCTGCATAAACATGCTTCTTCATTTTTAAAATTGTTCCAGTTAGTTGTTGCCAGCTATTATATGTACAACCCTTCCCTGTCTGAGGACAGCTGACAATGACAACAACAGCTGGTTACAGGCTAGCTAATGTTCCTAATATGCTAATTGTCTGCGTGAAAACGTTAGCGCCACTTCAAAGAAAGTTTGCAGTAACACTAGCTTATGATGACTAAAATCACAGGACTTACAAAAGAGAAAAGTAATAATGATAGCGATGCACTAATAGGTTGTAGGCTAGGCATGCCTCCTGAGAAGTTTAACTTTGCTATAACCACTAAACAAATACTAAATGGTTACCACAGAAGTTCCTTGTGTTTTTCTTCCCTCGAATGAAGAGAGCACATAATTGGCTGAGTTTATTTATCTGTTTGTTAGCAGTACAGCATTCAGTTTTTAAGGTATCATTTTTAAATTTCGTTGGATGGTAGATACAAATAATAGCTGGTGCTGATTTCATTTTGATGAAAATTGAGTCAAGGTTAAACAACATTTGAAAATCAGTAGAAAATTTACATTATGCACATTTTTTTATGAATCATCTTTAAATTTCACAACAATATACTTGGCCTTAGGGAAATGGAGTGATTCATATATAGCGGTTTTATACTCTCCTGGAGTACTCAAAGCGCTGTATACAACATGCTTCTTTCACCCCAATCACACCCCCTTATACAAACACAAGTGCAAAATAAACAGCAATGAACGCATCGGAGGGCAACTTGGGGTTAGTGTCTTGCCCAAGGTTATTTGCGAAAGCCAAGGATCGAACTACCAACCTTCCAATCAGGAGCTGATCTGCTCTACCACCTGTGCCACAGCCACCCAATAGGAACATGAGTATGTAGGTTGGCTATGCATTTGAACTTTACCTTCATTGTTTGTAGCCAAGGTCAAAGTTGACCTTGAAAAAAATTAAAAGAAACCATAGTGAGTAATAATATTATATAAACGAGCAAAGAGAGAGCTGCACAAAACACATTTAATTTTTTCTCAATACAATACCCATCAATGTCACAATGATGCCACAACAGGCTGATCTCAGCATGTTGTAATAAAACAATACAAATACAAGTTGTATTATAGCCTTTCCCTTCGAGGGCGGTTGCGCTCTCCGAGTGTTCCTGTCTTCTACGTGTTTTAGATGATAGTAAAGAATTAATCCAATATAGTGAAGAGAATATGAAGCAAACTGAAAAGGAAAAAGGTGTATGTAGCACTGCATTTTTTTCCACTGCAAACACAGATCATACATCTCTGTTAGAAGCAACATCTACAACCTACTTCACAAAAGAGACGTACAGAAACAGTGAAGGCCTTTCCACTGCACCTATCACAAAGTGAATGAAAGAATGGGAAACATTCAGCCACTGTTTCTCCTGATGCAATACAGACGTGGAAGAAATCCTCTGCTAACTATAAATCAAAGCCCGGAGAGCTCCCTTTAAATTCACTTAGAGTATGTTTGAATCTCCAGCCTGTATTTTTTTCCCCCTGTGTGTGATTGAGATTTTTCATGTTTTATTCTACCCTTGTGGGATCCTGTGAATATAGTTTGTGGCTACGAGACACAACTTATCATTTACGTCCTTTTCAAAACTATACGTTATGCCTGCAGCTTCAATTACTGTCATTTTGGATTTGATGTCAAAGCAGGAAAGAAAAATAGGGATACAATATAATAAAAGGTTGTAGTAACATTATCACAAAAAAACTGAAATCATCCCTCATCTCAGGTAACGCATTTCAAGATAATAAATAGGTTCATATAAATGCTTAGAGTTGAACTAAAAGCCAATTCTCATTCACAGAAACAGGGAAATGCATGATTTCATCAAGAAATATTGTTTCCGGGGTCTTCTGAGCAGCCACCTGTTATATGTTTCCAGTATGTTTCCCTCTCACCTCATTAACTGACAAGCGGTTCAATTTGTGCAACTTTGTTTCAAGCTGCTTTAAGGAGGCGAAGTGAGGAGGTACGCTGGCTCGTTCACAATTGGCTCCTCGAGATTATCATGTTTTAGAAAGCTTCCCGGAGAAGCCGTGAGCCCAATCATCTTTTCCACTCCGAGACAGAGTATGTCTGTTTGTGGCAAAGCCTGCAGTGCATGAAATCTGACTGTCAGGGTCTGCTGACGCACCTGGCTGCAGACACGCACTGACGCATTCGCACACACGGACAAACACATGCTGAAGCTTGGTAATTGGGCGCACGAAGCCAAAGGACAAGACAGACAAAATCTCCCTTCCTGCCTTTGTGCGGCGCGCGTGTGTGCGAGTGGTTTTCTGTGTTTCAGTTCAAATGCCCTGGCACACTTTTGCCATCCTAAAACCAGGCAATTTCCTGTGAAGCCACCCGAGTGTGACAGCTGCAGGTGCCTAATGGGCAAGGCTTAGGAAACAGGGCATTACCACAATCCAGCAAACTCAATTGTATTAATCCTCGGGATTAGCAGCTTTAATTCTCGACACGTTTCCAGTTTAAAAAGTCTTACTTCCTTGCTGAAAATGGGAGCAGAACGTGATGAGAATGCTCGACTTCTTCAAGTGTTGCACAAGAGTTTCCTTCTATTTTTTTGTTCTTAAGTAAGAGCTCGTTTAAACTCGGGCATCGAGCCAGAATAACACACTTTGTTGTCATGTCATGAGAAATTAGGATTCTGTTTTTTTTTAACACGCTTTTTTTCAGCTTCAGACAAAGTATGACCACAAGTGGAGGACTAATGAGTAAATCCTTCACAGTGTGTTTTTAAGATGCGCCTTCAAACCTCTGGTTTACCTGTCAGTTTCACGATGAGCGTGTTTCTTGCTAATTAACCCTGCAATCAATCTCTCAGTGGTACCATAGACCCACTATCTTAACCCCACTCTGCTCACGGGGGCCCTAAGACCACTGAAAGCTGTCACTTTTAATCTCCCTCCCTGCCACCATCCTCCCGTCTCACGCGCGCACAGCTTTCAAATAAGGGATTTAGATTACAGTGAACAGTGCTAGCTTCATGATGATGAAGTGTGTGCACTCTGAGGTTGAGCCTTATTGGAATTCAGATGATGTTTGTTGACTCCCTTCTTATAAACAGGTGGCTGTGTGAAGATAACATACAGCATATTGTGCAGACGATGATGCTCCTCCACACACGCACACACACACACACTCGGTGCACCGGATGTGTGCAGTTGTGTGCGTGTGTGTGTGTGTGCTTTTTTTTTTCTTAAGCAGTCACAGGGACATTTATTAATCTCTCTATTTCAGTAGAAGTGCGCAAAAGCCTTTCAGGTGCGTGAGCAGGGATTCCTGAACAGATGTCACCTCATATCCACCCAACATGGAGCTGCAATCACAAAACAAAACCAGCTTTGTTTTGCTGCCTTTGCTGCAGAAAAGTGCAAAATAAAAAGGCAGTATCTCGGTTTTTTCATACCCTACTTCCTGTATTCTCGAAGAAATACCTCCAGTTTATCATCACGGCTCCCTTTCACTTATTAAAATCACATGAGTAATTCGGATGTTCCTGAAAGATGGATGCTTTTTTCTTTCATTTATTAAATAACCACCTCTTAAATAGAGGAGAGGTAGTTAGTGAGGTATTCTGGATTTCTGAGGCACACACAGGCACACACAAATCGTTTATTCAGCCCCTGATTGTCAAGGTAACAAGACTCGACTGTCACCTCAGTGATCCACTGTACCCCTCATCATGAACTCTGAACAAGGACAAAAGAGAAGAAGAGAGGATACGTGTGTGTGTGTGTGTGTCTTTTTACAACAACAAAAAAGCATATCTGTGCATGTGTGTGTGTCATCCTAAATAATGAAAGATAATGGGGTCTTTTTCTCTTTTGCCAATCTCTTACTTGTCTTTACCAATGCTTTGTCTGCATGCAGACCTTGCTACTTCACATCCGGCAGGAACCCAACCTCTATATTGATCTCTCATCTCAGAAACACAAGCTGACGGTGATGACGGAGCCATTACAATTCATCACAGCTGAGTCAAACAGATTCCTGTCTACGTGGGACAGTTTTAGGGCACTTTTGCAATCTCTTCTAAGCTTTTTGGTCCTAATATTATTTGTTTATGAGTGCTACACTGCAGTCTATGTATAACATTATAGCAAATAAAACCATTTGCTCTAGTTTAGATGCTAATGTTGGGTCTTCACTTCCTCCTCCTTCTTTTTTGTGCTTCCAAAAAAGCCAAAAAAGCAAATTCAGGTGATGTCGCAGTTTCTTGGTCACCGGAAAAATTTAATGCAACATGTTATAAATAGCTAGATGCTCCTTTAATAAATAATCCTGTCTTTGAAAAGCCATAGTGACTCAGCCAGCCCACATAGCGTTTATTTGAAAATTACGGTAAGCCAATAAAAGCCCTGTCACTGTATAAGGTCACAAAAGACAGCATCATCATTAGCTTGTGAGAGAGGAAGGTACGATGGTTTAGCAGAGGGACCCAAACTACATCTTCTGTTTGAACATCGAAATGCTCTGAGTGCTGTTAGAGAAGGAGGTTGCTTCAAAAGAGAGTGAAGATATACTAGTGAAATGTACCTCAATAACACTCCAAACGGAAACATTTAGTCTATAATGTGTCATTTTATCCTAACTGTTGAACTTCAAAGACTTGCAATGGGATCATTTGAGATGTCCTCTCAAGTTCTATGCCAAAGAAATCCTTGCTCTTTGGTAATAAAACTATAAAACCTATGGACTGATTCTTATATAGCGCTTTTCTACTCTACCAGAGTAGCTTATACAATATGTAACATTTACCCATTCACATCCATACAAGCACTTTTTCTTTCTAACATTCACACACATTCGTATTTCGATGGATGCGTCGGAGAGCAACTTGGGGTTAATATCTTGCCCAAGAATATTTGGCATGCAGGCTATCAACTTTCCGGTTAGTAGATGATCTGCTCTACCTCCTTACCTCCACCTATGTTGGAAAGCCTGTTTATAACCTTTAAAAGGTGCCATAATTGTAAGGAAAATGCATTCGTGGGTTTAGCAGCAGAGTTGTGTAACTTGCCAGATCTTCCCTGCCAGTGTCAAACAGCTTATTCTGCTCACAAACTGGTGCCTCCTTAGCATGTGGAAGAACCATTCAGAACCACAGCAGATCATTGCTATAATTTTCATTAACTACAAGAGGGTTTAGGAAAGTGGACAAGTCTTCTCACTGCTTCTGTGGAGAATAATCCTTCATATTCTCAGCCAAGGGAATAAATACATTAATAAACACGCCTGCCTTCATCCTACACGCTATTTTAACCTTATATTGAATGTTAGGCTGCTTCATCCTTTTATCAGTGACAGGTTATCACTTCTCCATGGTGACTGACATGGTCCTGTTTGATATACTGTATTTTTTATGTTTTGACTTTATCATTTGCCGCATTTACTAAGTTTTAGTGTTCTCAGTATTGTTGAATTTGGTGTATTTTCATCTCCCCTTCTGTTCATATGCATGCCCTTGATTATTTGTGCTTGTTATGTATTTGTTAACCGATTTTTGGATATGCAATATCTATGTCTATGTTACTACTGCACGAGACAAGCATCCCGTAGAGGCCTATGTCTGTCTAAGAGCATTTATGGGCAGAGGATTGCAGCAATGAAAAATACATTTAACTATATATAATAAAAATATATATATATATATTTTTAAAAAATCCAACCAAGACATCTTTAACGCAATGCAGATTTTCATTGCTTTAGAAGAAGAGTCATAGAAAATTATTTAACTAATAAGGTGCTTATCTGGAAAATGGAACAAATCAAAGATGGATTGGAAGCTCGATTGTGCAGTCACAAAAATAAAGTGTAATGGCCGGGAAGTGTGAACACAAACTGGCAGAAAATCTGGTTCACTGTAGGAGATCAAAAGCAGAGACAGATCTCTCACAAGCACACCAAGCAGCCACTCTTTGGTCATTTACCGATATTGGTTGACTGAGAACAGGAAGTAGGGACTATATAACAGGGCAGACTGCAGATTTAGAAAGTGTCAGATGCCATGTAAAAACAAATTTGAAACAATAATAAAATAGTTGGTGTTTAATTTAATTTATTGTGTTAGCTTCCTTTCTTTGTTTTTCGGGGTGGGGTGCGGGTTTCTTACTAGGAAAGATTTATTTAGTGATGCATTACCTCTTTAAACTTTCCACACCTAAATTTCAAGCATTTGAGAGCAAGGTGTCCTGGACACAGTGTCACCATAGACGATAGCACAACCTTTCAAGAGATCAGTGAACGTGCACCCCAAGTTCAGGTACGTGCTGCAGATGCTAACAGTCATTTTCAAACCTTTTCTGCTTTGCTGATATAACCAAAAACTAAAAAGACTCCGATACAGGGATTTAAAATCGAGCACTACAGCACCATCATTTAGCAGCTAATTGTTATTTTAATTGTCAGACATGAACAACACTGCGACACGCTCAGTTTTGTTTTCCTCTAAGGCCAGGGATTGCATTCAATACCCTTCTCACGTTTAGTTCTCACAAATGAGCAAATTTGTTGGTTGTGCCAGTCATTTAATTTACAGGCCGGTGGATTGAAAGGATTGATCACTTGCTTAATCTATTCAAGTCCTTCAGTTGTGTGAATGCTTAACGCATCGCATTTATCCCTGGGAGAAAGTTGAGGAGGTGATGAGGGGGAGAGATGTTGAAAGAGAGAAGATGCATAGAGGATATTTACTTTGATGTGCTTGCAAACAAAGCCTTAGCTCACCCTAAAAGAAGATATTTCAGAAAAAGTGAAGTAATGGATGTGCATACACCCCAAGAACACTAACAAAGTATAAACACACACACACACATATACAGGCAACACATTCAGATAGTCATTCCTTAGTGTTACCTGATAAGGTGCATTACAAACATGTTTTGAGAACAGTCCTCAAATCTTCCATCTATCTCTTTCCCCTTCGCTCTCTCTCTCTCCTTCATCCCTCATCTCTCGCTCTATCTCCACTGTTTTTCTCCTTCTTTTCATCTCTGTCACTGTCCTCCAGCTGGCTAGGTGAGATAACTCCTCCACACCGAGATACTCTCAGCTCATTGGCCCGGCAATGGAACACAGGGCACCAATCAAATGCTGCATCATTAGTCGTGTAGATCATGAGCTGAGCCAGAGCGCTTATCAGGTCTTCCTGATCCTGCTCTGTCCTAACCCATCCCACAAATCCAGCAAGTCTTTGGAAAAAAAAAAAAAAAAACACGCAGTTTCAGTTTGTCTGCCTACCAGCTCCATTTTGTTTAACATCTAATTCCTCTTTGAATACGGAGTAATCAGACATGTTTGACAGACAAATCAGTGCTATCACAATGGCTGACAAAGTAAAAAGATTATTTTGAGAGGCCTTTGCATATTTGCATTAGAGTCCCTTCATTCTGTTGGTTTAAGGCTGATAAAAAGCTCTAGGCAGGATTTAATTTGTTTGAATGTGGTTAGTAATTACACTTCAGCCAGAGTTCTTCTTGTTGAATAACAATGTCGCCTCGCTTTTGTTCAGGGGGGGAGCTAAATAAATTGCCCAATCTATTTCCAGCACTTAAAATCATCTTCCATCAGGCCAGATGATGAAAAATAACTTAAGCTGCGTGCAAGTGTCGATATGTGTGCATACAAATGTCTGTGTCGATGCCTGTAACATTTAATGTGTGTTACAGAGGCATTTCTCTGTCCACCAGACTGCAAGGAGAGAAAAATTGCAAGGAAACGAGTGTGTGTCAGTGTGACAGCAAAAGTGGAATAGCATGACACAAATTCACATTCATACCCCAGTACACAGACTGCACAAAACCCTGTTGAGTGTATTGTTGAGACTTGTGTATCTCAACTGGTTGGCGAGTAGTTTCTGGACATTGCTAGATATCACTAGCTGAAACTGCAAATGGGGTGCTGTACCCGAAACCTTTATACGATCAACAGACTGCAGTCATTGCCAACTTGAATGTAAGCACTCACTAACTACTTGCAGAATGGTAGTAAGATTTGAAAACGTGAAAACAGAAAAAACTTTGCTTGCAAAGCAATAGTTGCATCTCAGTACTGCAGCGAACAAGGCTTAACTTTTACTCCATTTCCATTTTGTGTCACCCTTTTCACAGTTTCAACACTGCTTGAAGAGTATTGGCAAGTGTTTGCATATATATCAGTGTGTCTCTTATGAACTACAGATAAATTTGGAAGTCTGCTAGTGACCAAAGCTATTACATGAATATTTTTGCTAATCACTCTAGGATTACACATTTTTCTCTTCCACTAATTAAATGCAATTAAATTTTATTTATATAGCTCCAAATCACAACAACAGTCGCCTTAAGGTGCTTTATATTGTAAGGTAGACCCTACAATAATACACACAGAGAAAATCCCAACAATCAAATGACCCCCTATGAGCAAGCACTTTGGCGACAATGGGAAGGAAAAACTCCCTTTTTACAGGAAGAAACCTCCGGCAGAACTAAGCTCGAGGAGGGCGGAAGGGCCATCTGCTGTGACTGGTTGGGGTGAGAGCACTAGGGAGTTGCTGACCAATCTCTGTGCTTGTGTGATTGGGGCCTTATCCACTTTACTCTACATTGTCATAAACCCAAAGTGGCAGACCAGTTAATGTCACATGGTTAGCAGTTCTCGCCATAGGTCTGAAAGTCTTTTTTCAGCTATAGCCATTAACCTCTACTTTAAAAAGAATGCACATTTGCAGTTTGGCTTCACTTTTCAGAAGCCAAAAGTTACATCTGTCATATTATTGTCTGTGGTTCCGACTGACGCAACCACCATGTTTTAATGCCTGGCTAAATATAAACCTAACAAGCTTAACTTAACAGCTGACAAAGACAAAGCTAACAAAGTAATATTACCAACAGTACTAAAGCTAATTTTTTGACACAAGCTTAACATGTTGTATATGTTTTTGTTTGTGCTGTTGTCTGTCTTTATTAAGCTAACAGGTGAGGAAAAAGGCTTGCACAATTTAATAGTTCATGCTACGAAAAAATGTTCAAATACTGGTTATGCTAATGCTAATGTGCTAATTATATCATGGTGTTTCTTTGTCATCTTCCAACAACTGCTGCTTTACATTTAGTTGTCTAAAAGTGACAGAAAAACAAGAAGGGTTTGGAAGATACCTTCATTATCATCAATGATTTGTGTCATTAAAATTCTTTTTATGTAAAATACAGGGCTCAAACATTAAATTCATCATAGCTGAAGACAAAATATGACAGCACAAATTATTAAATGCTACCTATCCTTTGTCTCCAGTAGCCACTGACAATAGCTTCATATTTACCTTTCTCTTCTATCCGCAAGCAAAGAAAGATGAGTATACTACATTTAAAAGCTGTGACCAAAATGAGAATACATGCCTCCAAAATGACTCTGTACAGCAAATTTTAATGAATGCATAGTAGATACACCTGGAATAAAATGTGGTGCAAACTTAATTACCCACCTCTGCCCTCCCCAACCAATTAATACTAGTTTTTTTTACCAATTCCCAACCTGTTAACCTTATTTAAATAGTATTTTTATATTAACTGTCTGACAGTGTTTAACCTTCAATAGGAATTTAATAAGCTGCTGAAAAAGAAAGTCTGTCTGCAATTTAGTCACATAACTGTAGTTCATATCACAGGCAGCATGCTTATTTGCCAATAATGTTTCTGTACTTGAAGCTTCTCTGC
>VUQR01018754.1:0-10802 GCA_015108515.1 Hemichromis elongatus | reverse complement strand
TGACAGGTACTTGCGTGCAATAGGTGCCAGCCTGGCATGTGCTCCTTCTCTCTTTAACCACCACTGTAGTGGACACTCTCCTATGTCAATTTTGGGCTCTGCTTTGTACAGATTCAGACAGCAGTCTATAGCATCTTCCTCTTCCTCTGTATCTGAATCAGGAGAACCCAGCAAGGAGATGGACATCTTGCTCTTCTTTGGTGAGGGTTCCTCTGTTGTCTGAGCAGATGGTTGGTGTGCATCCGTCTCTGCCATCAGAAGGTCATGTACTGATGCCCACACCTCTCTTCTTTCATCTTTGGAAAGGCATTTAAGGTCTTTAAACCTGGGATCAAGGGCAGTAGCGATCTTCAGCCATGTGAGATTGCTGCTGTCCCTCCGCTGAGCTAGGTCTGTGGTAAAAACCTTCTTAAACCTCAAAACGTAGACTGGGTCATCATCTGAGGGCTCCATAATCCTGAACAAATGACACAAGGCTGGCAACACCATGGAACAGGAGACATACCGCTCTCCCCCCAGCAGTTCGGTAACATATCTGTAATAGAAAGATGAAGTCTGTATTTTTCTATTAATCACACAGAGACAAACATAAATACCACATATGAAAATACACAGAGAGGTGGAGGTGGAGAACATACTTGAAAACAAAGATAGACACACAATCATGAGAAACAAAATTATTTACCTGCAAGGTTCAAGTAGTTCCTCCAGCTTTTGCAGTCTGTCAAGCTCCTGGTCAGTCAACATGGTCACCTTGCTGTTTTGTTGAGTCAGGATGGTGGTCAGCCCAGATTTGTTTCTCTGGATCCGCTTGATCATCTCTAGGGTGGAGTTCCATCTTGTTGGAACGTCCTGAACAAGTGGTTCTGTTTGATGTCCATGTGCAGCTTGCTGTGCCTTTAATTCCTGAGCGTTTGCTGGACTATGCTTAAAATGTCCAACAATCTTGCGACATTTGGCCAGAGCCCTTTCAAATGCGCTGTCATTAAGAGAAACTGTGACCGTTCTTTGCAGAATGTGGGCCATGCAGGGCATGTGTTCAAATGGAAGTAGTCTGGCGGCTGCAACCATGTTACGAGCACTGTCGGTGCCAAGCGTGGTTACCTTGTTCTTGATTTCCCATTCGTTTGCAACATTCAGAAAATGGTCAGCACACGCCTCAGCATAGTGTCTCTCTTCAGTTTTACTCACTGTTAGTGCAAACGATTGCATAGTCCAGTCGTTATCAATAAAATGCGCCATGACCCCCAAGTAATTATCGTTGTTCACCGAAGTCCAGTGGTCTCCGGTGAGAGCGATGTTCCTTACTTGCACAAGCTTGCTGCACTGCTGAGCCCTCTGGTCCCCATACAAAGTGTGCAGTCTCGACACAATGGTTCCTCTCGAGGGCAGATTGTAACACTCATCTCCTGATGCAGCGCGAATGACTTCTCTCAGTCCATCATCTTCTACTATGCTAACTGGTCGGCAGTTTTTAGCTATCCAAACAACCAAGGAATTGGTTAATTTTTTTCTCACATTTTTTGTTATTCGTCCACGAGCATCATACTCCTGAAGCGTAGACTGGCGAGGTCCCGTAGAGGTGGATTCAGTTGGGTGTTTTGCTCTCAGGTGATACGCCAGTGATGAACTGCTTCTGTGGTACTTGAATTCAGCTTTGCAAATTGTGCATCTTACTCTCGTTTTGTCCAACAAGCCATCAGGCAATTTCTTAAAGAGAAACTTTCCACCCAAAAGTCCACCCTCGTCCATGCTTACGTGTGTTAACTAGTGTTAGCTAGATAGTAGCATGGTGTCACTTCTTCTTCTTCTAATCATTTCTGTCAGGCCAAACGCCAGCATAGCACACTGTTGCCCCCCCCCTCCCCTCCAGAGGTGCTCATGCGTTTAAAGGTCTTAGATTACAGGAAATTGATTAAAAAAAAATCAGCGTTACATTTTTTTAACGCGTTAAACATTTCGCATTGATCTTAACAATTAGTGCGATAATTTTAACAGCACTAATTTATATTCAAGATGAAATGCCTGTTGAACTAAAGCGAACATTTTCTCTAAGATTTGTGAAAAATCTTAGAAATTGGGAAATATGTGTTTTCTTTGTTTGTGCTAATACAAAAAATCTACCATTTGTAGTGGCATATTACATTATATGTCTAATATTAGAAGAAAATAAAAAAATAAATAAATTAAGTGTAAGTTAATTGGCTCATTTACTGTAAAGCCTAATATTGTGCTTAATAAAAAATATTAAGTAGACTGTTTTTATAAACTTGTTATCAGGTCTCCGTTTAAGTAAGTTACCAGTAATTTTTTTTCAAAGAGCTGATCAACTAAGTTTATTTGAGTTGGCCTAAATTAGAAAAATTAAGTAAGCTGGAAATGTTGCTTTTCAGTGGTGGAATGTAACTAAGTGCATTAACTCCAATCTTTACTTAAATAGGGTACAACTCAGGTAGCCTGCATTACCTGAGATTTTGGCTTCCCTTTTTGCCTCTCTCTATTGTTGCTTCACTATATTTTATATTTTAATTCATTATCTGACAGTTTATATTACTGTTGCAATTTTGGTGGTGACTTGGATCAGGTGGTGGGAGAGAATTTTAGACCTGAAACACCCAAACGTATAAAGTGCACTGGGGACGCAAGCTACAGGGCCTTCAACTTCAGGTCTTCAACTCTCAAACTGACAGCATTTTGTGGCAGGCTGTGGACACTGCGTCAGATTGGACAACGTTCTGTACCTCCATAGCTGAGCCTAATCCAAGGCACTCCGGCAGCAAGGTGGTTAGTACCTGTCATGGTGGTAATCCCAGAAGAGGGCCATCAAGCTAAAGGAGTAGTTCTATTGGGCTTGGTTTGCCATTAGGTGGTGGCCTCCAGCTCGCAATAGAGCAATTCACAGCCGAGTGTGAAGCGGTGGGAATGAGAATCAGCACCTCCAAATCTGTGGTCCATGGTCCTCAGCTGGAAAAGGTTGGAGTGCCCACTCTGGGTTCAGGGATGAGTTGCTCCCAATAGTGGAGGAGTTTAGGTATCTCAGGGTCTTGTTCATAAGTGAGTGGAGAGGGGAACAAGCGATTGACAGATGGATTGGGACCACAGCTGCAATCATGTGGTGAAAAGAGAGCTGAGTAAAAGCGAAGATCTCAATTTACTGGTTGATCTACCCTCGCCTATGGTCATACGCATCAGGTAATCACTGAAAGACCACATCACAGATAGAAGCAGCAGAAATGAGCTTTCTCCAAAGGATTGCTGGCTTCTCCATTAGAGAGAAGGTGACAGGTTCATGCACTCAAGAGGCATCCTGGGTAGAGCTGCTACTCCTCCACATTGAAAGGAGCCAGTTAGGGTGGTTTGGGCATGTTCCATGGGGAGGAGGGCCCAGAGCAGACCCTGGATAAGCAGGAAGAGGTGGCTGGAGAGAGGGAGATCTGGGGCTTTCTGCTTAAGCTACGACACCTGGGACCCAGATAAGTAGAAGACAGGTAGATGGATGGATACCATAATTGTTTAAATCAAATTTACAGCATTTTTTTGGAAACAATGTAAAGGCAGCTTGATTGTCTATCTTGAGTTCTGTTTTATAACAAATGCAAAAGAAAATGTTTTAAGAAAAACAAATAGAACTTGGTGTTTTAAAGAATATGACTGTTTCCTCCCAAAACACCAAGAGAGAAGAGCATCACAGATGGTGTTTTCAGTGTCCTTGAACCAGCAGGTTCAAGGTCATTGCCTCTCCCACTGACATCCAAGTAATTTAGTTGAATTTGAAATTTTTGTCTGTGGATAAACATTTAGTATTGCTCACTCAGAAAAATCAAGTTATTCTCATTACTGTGCACTCACAATAAGTTGTTGTCTTAAGTACGCTCTACTTAGTTTATTTAAGGCAATGAGTTTGCATATTGTCTTAAAGTTCTGGGAACTAATTAGATTTTTACAGAGTTGTAAATAAGTGTGTTGCTCATATAAAACCAAATGCCTTGCTTCAAGTGCAAGTTGAAAAAAACATGATAAAAAAAAATTCGTGATGAAGCCTCAGCTGTTTTTTGTAGATTTTCTGTAAATATTTCTAAATGGCCACAGAATGACAGAATGGCCACATACACTTGCTGACTTTATGGGCTTAACAATTTTATACAATAGTGCTCCATTGAAGTAATGATATAATAAACCTGAAATGAATTGGAATAAACAGAGTGAAATTAGTAGAACTGAGGAGTAAAATGGGCTGACTGAATAAAAAGGATTAGATAGATTGTGTTGAAGCCTTATTTTGTTATTTGTACTGATACCATTTTCAACCCTTTCTGCTGGTGCACATCTAGGTGTTTATTAAAGAACAGAGATATGCACTACATGCACTATATGTTTGCTTGTCTGGTATCTGCTAAAGAGCAAGAAAGCAATAATATAGTTTATGTAATGGCTAAGATGGAGGAAAACAGATAAAGCAAGCCAGGACTCAGACAAAGAGAGAAACAGAAACAAAAAAAGCAAATGAAGCACATCTATCCAGAAATCAAAAAAATAGGAATGATTTTTTTTCCCTCAATACGTTTATGGCATCATGAAAAAAAAAGATAATAATAATACAGCTGTTTACTTTTGCCTTCATGTATTACAACTTCAAGTTCAGATTGCTAGAAACATGCTACAAATTAAACTTTTTGATTCTAATTGTTGCAGACTGGATGTTGGATTACTCATTTGGTCTCTTTTAATCCAAAGAATGCTTATCCTTATTTTTTATTGTAGTATTTAAGTTATTTATTTAGGTGGGGGTTTTTTCTTTCTTTTGTTTTTTATTTGTTTTTTAATGACATTTGCATGCCTTTTAAGATGATTTACCATTGTCATTTGTCTTAGGTTTGATATTTAATGTGAATGTTATTATCCCTTTAATAATTCCTTATTTTACTTTAAAGCAAGTGCTGAATCAGGAATTCAATTAATTTCTATTTACATGTTGTGTATAAATTCTTGAAACAATGCCTGATCTATTATTATAGATTTTGCTCTGGATTGTGAAGACCAGTATAGGCCAATCTTTCATTTAAAACGCCAAAATCCAAAGTGTTAAATCCTATGGAGGTTGTTGCCTGGCCATAGGTGCGCATTCACGTTGCTCATGAGTAAAAACATAGACATGTATTTTGATTTATCATGTTATTCTTTTTAAGTTCTTTAAATCAATTTATATATAGTGGGATGGTTAAAGTGCCCCTTCATAGATTCCAAATGAACAATAAAAACATATATTGTTTTGGTTTTTTTCCAAAGCAAGCTATATACTCTATTTATTGCATAAAACAAAATCATCAATTACAGGCACTATTAGCATCAGTATTTGATGAAAACTTATTTACTATGTAATGTGTGTGCCTAAAATTACTGTGTAAGGAAGATAAGGCCAAAGAGATTAATTCTGATTTACAAACTGATTGAATTTCATCTCTCCTAGAATATTTTCATGTCATTTTTTGTTTGTTGACAAGATGTCATGATACATTTTATGAGAGTTTTTGTCTGGATGCTTTTTTTTTTTTATCAATTTTGTATTGTAGTTTTTCTGTCATCTTGTTTTTGTCAAAAATATTTAAATAAATAAAATGGTCATTGATGAAAAATATTATAAAAATTATTAGTCGTATTAGTCGAGAAAATTTAAATGGACTCTGGTCGTTGTGAGAGAGTGAGAGAAAGAAAGATTGTTAGGTAAACTACATTCATATTAACACAGAGCGCATTGGTGGATTAGACTGTGAATTCAAAAACGTATCTCATGACAAATGTATTAAGGTTGAGTACAACTAAAACCCTAAACTCAGACTTAGTAAAACAGACACGTCACACAGAAAGTTCCTTCATCTTATGCTGAGAAACTTCTGAACCATGATACACGTGTTCAAATTTAGAGAGTATTGATCAATGTGAAATGGCTTATTGGGATTAGTCAGAATTTGCCAATGATGACTATAAATAATGCTTTTTGTTTTTATCTTAAAAAGGAAAACACATTGAGATTTGTTTATTATTATCGTTTGAATATTTAAGTTTAATTAATTCAAAATAAGAAAATCCTTCTCTTGGTTTGTTAGAATGGGCCTGTTGTTGAAGCAGGTGAGCTCAATCTTTCTTCTTCAGTGCTAGCTTTACTTCCAATGTTTTCCCCTGATTCCCCTGAGCATTCTCACCTGGGTTAATGGCTGCCATCTGTGTTATTTCCCAATGAGCTATCAGGGTATGACTAGTCCTGGCCTGTCGGTTTTGAAATATTGTGTGTGTATGTTCTGGCTCATGTTCATCCTTGCGCTGCTCTATTCACATTTTGAATATGTTCCCTTTTTCTTAGTGTTTACCTACCTGCTTTGTCTACCTTGTCATGTTTATTGAACTCCTCTTAGCTTTTGGACTTGGACTTGACAGGCAGTTATTAAAAGACCCCTGCACCCTCCACCTTGTGTCTTCAATTCACATATAATCAAATAATGACACACTATGCCTTTCCTGAATAAAGAAAAAGAATGAGATCACTTTATTCTAAAACTACCAATGTGTTTAATTGTTCAGCAGTATTGAGTAGACAAAGCACACTTGGTTGAGATTTTATGAATAAATTAAAAGTTCAACAAGCTTCAGAGAAATCTTTTAGGAATTTCTATTCGAGATAACCCTGCACAAACAAAAACAAAACATCAAACAAACCAAACAAACAAACAAACAAACAAACAAACCCATTTTTAGGAAAAAGGAGAATAGATTCAATATTCTAGCTGTGTCATTAGAGCTCTCAGACTTCATACGCACTCCCATAAAGTATCCGGGGCAATTACAGGAAGTTATTATTTCATGCCTATGCAGTGTAAAGTGGCAAGGGCTTCATCTAGACCTTGTGGGACCCCCTCCAGCTTTTCATTACAGCCTCTCGAGCCACTAATGACTACCCCGGGAGTTTTTCTGAGCTGCAGTCAAAAGTTAAAGAATTGGGGCAGTAATCTCAACCTATTTCTTTACTTGACTCACTGAAGTATGCATCAACAAAGTGATTATAGCACAAAACATGTGAGAAGCTTGTGATCATAGGTAATTTGTTGTCCTTCGTGTCGCGTTAAATATTTATGTCAACTAAGCACATTATGTTCTGCTCACTGATCCTAAACTGGAAATACAAAAATGTTGGTGAGAACAAGACCGGTAGTAGCTCGTAATATCACAATTTAATTTTAAAGAACAACAGGGTTACAAACTGGGTGATGAAATAGGGCACACTTCAACATACAAGAGGACTCACTTATTGACTAAGACTTACTGTTTGATCCCACATAAGCAAACAGTGTTTCACAGCTTTAGAGTTTAATTAGTGCATGACTGAGAATAGATAACATTGCACTGATTTTGTGTAATGTGTAAAAAGTAATAAGAATCTAATAGCAGTCTAATAGCAATGGATATCTTCAAACTGAAACACATGAATAAGCATATAAATAAATATACCCCCATACTAAGATATACTGTACTTAAACATAAATAGAACAAAGTAACAAAGGAAAAACGCATTTAAATCCAATCAAACACCTACCACGATGCACTGAAGTGCACAGAGATGCAGGTAACGTGATGTTGCCATTTTACCCCTGTTTGTGTGTGTGTGTATTTGTCCTAATCAGAGGAGCCCCATAAACTTCTCATTGTCTCAGTGGGTGTATTCTAACACCAGATGTGCTTCCTTTTTTCATTTTCCATCCACCATTTTGTTCGTCCCCAGTGAACGCAAATATTGCCAGATTTTGTATTACTAGGTTTCTTTTTCTTTCATAAAAGTATCTACTAGTAATTAAATAAGGAGGGCAGGGATGAGGTTAATTATCAAGTCTTCACAAAGTATCTAGGAGCTGCTTGTTTCTTTTAGCACTGAAAGATGTAATTCTTCTTATACTCTAAATTCTTTACAGCAGCAAATAAAAGTTGCTTTGATCCCCGACTTTTTACAATTCATTGAAAATGGCAGTGAAAAATTAGCAGACAAAAATCATTTTAGATGTTTTCCCACAAGGCATTAATGAATCCTTCCATATAATTTAGTACTGACCTTACCATCCAACTCACTAAAAGACCATTTCTTATCCAGCTTACATGTTATCTGTTCCAAGGCATGTTGTTTTTGTTGTAACAGCATCAAGTGCTGCATGAAGTGAGGGTTTTACACTACTAACAATTGAATTCACTTCAGTTTTATTTATATATTGTCAAATGACAACAACAGCAGTTGCCTCAATTGGCTTTTTATTGTAACCTACCTACAATACTACAAAATAACCAGTATCTAGAGAGTAAAATTTAGATTTTCTGCATTGTGTTAGCACATGGTGTTATGTAAAAAATAATACTGGAAGGAGTAGCGAAACATTTAAAACAGCTAGAAAGCTAAAAGCTGTTGCTAATGCTGTTAGCAGCTAAGCTAAAAGTTAAGCAGGTAGACCGAGTAAAGCTTCATAAATAAACACTGCACCTACAATTTGCAGCTGATTAAGCAGAATCCATACACAATGCATGTGCCTTTTACAGTTGACTAACAGCAGTTTTATTGCCTCATTATCTGCTATGATTGGATCTGTCTATGATGAGTTTATGGTCTAAATTTTAATCAGTAAATATAATTCCTGTGAATGAAAAGACCAAAAATGTAGGACAGGGTGTCTGTCTGTCATATTGTTATGTAAAACACAGAGTGACAGAGAACTGTTCCTACTTCTTCTCATACCAATGCGAAATTTTCGTTCATCTGGAGCAAGCCCATATGAACACACAGGATATAAGAATTAACTGAACCAGATTTTTAATCAGAGAACTCAATGTGAAGCTATTAGTGCACAAAATGAGGTTTGCAATGAAACGGTTTATTAAATTTCACAAACAGCTACATTTGATGTTAAATTTGTATCAGATTGCACGTATAGACCTCAAACAGATGGTGGCTGCAAAATGCAAATTAGATTCATGTCTTTGAATTCCGAGCTTACACTGACATTAGTCCAGGGCTGGGCAAACACAGAACCATATGTAGAAAGACAGATGAGATGACAAGATAGTGAGAGGACCCCTTTCTCTCTGTCTGAACACTTTTACCTTCCTGTCTCTTCTTGCTTTTTTGTTTTAACCACCATTGGTGATGAGAACCGACGACATCACACCACTGAACCATTTTAGGGCTTGTCACATGGTCTCAGTTCTCTATATAAATATTAAAAGCGCACAAAAATCTACTTACAGCAAACTGTGTGGACTAGATATGTAAATTGAAACTATAAAATACCACTACTGTGTGTTTATGTCTGTATGTTTGTGTGGATGAACATGTATGTTTAATTTACGTGAGTTCTTGCACTTAAAATGTGGATGTGTTTCATTGTGTTATCATATTTAGCAAGGGTACGTGCGTCACTTCAAGCCCAATTTTGGGGTCAGGTGCAAAATAAGAGTAATGGGTTTCTACTGTCAGCCAAGCATGATTTTGCTTCTGGAATCATGCAGGTATGACACACAAGTATGCACTAATGTGAAAAAACATCACAAGCATTCGCTCAGTTTGGGACTCACACAAGTATGAGCACAGAACCAATCACACAGAAATTTAGCCCCACACACACACACTAACCAAAATGTAAATAGTCGTTACCAAGCATAAACATGCAGAAAGACACAGTGAAGAACAAGTTTTTGCTGGACAATTACCAGCAGACTCTTGCATGGCTAGAGGCCTCATGAGAAAGTCTGTATATAAACATAGGCAAAAACAAACAACAGAACTCACATATGTCAGTCTCTCTCTTTCTTTCAAACACACACACACACACCATCTGTGTTCAGCCCCTAACCAGCTCTTAAGTATCCATGTCTTTCTAGGAACACAACCCATTAGTTTCCGGAGAGACACAGCCTTAGTGTGTGTGTGTCTGTTTGTGTGACTGTGTGTTTTAAGAGAGCAAGCAAGTGAGAGCATTAGCACTGTGTTACAGCGATAATGGCATTGTGTTAAGGCCATAACGGCGTCTCGGTTGCATACCCAGTCATGCTATGTGCCAGCCACTGTTGGAAACTCTATTTGGTTCTGGGACACGGGGAGAGGCCATTACCGAATCCCCTTAGTCAAATATGGACAAGCAGCAGCATGGTAGAATAGAAGAAAATACCCCCAAGGCTCAATTTATTCTTTCAGACACATTCAGGGTTTGGTCAGATTATTAGTTATGTGTTAAAATCAGGTTTTGGTTGTTTTTTGTTATTGTGGGGTTTGTGTTTTTTCGTCCAGAGTTGACATTTTAGCCCACTATATTTTACACGAGAGTAACAGATAACCTTTTTACCATTTAATCTCCTTGGATCAAAAATTAAATTAAATTCTATTCAATTTTATTTATCTGGCTTCAAATCACGTGACAAGATACTACAATAACACAGAGAAAATTATATGGCCCCCTATGATCAAGCGCTTTGGCGACAGTGGGAAGGAAAAAAACTCCCTTTTAACTGGAAGAAACCTCTAACAGAACCAGGCTCAGGGAGGGGTGGTCATCTGCCACAACTGTTTGAGGGTAGCAGATGAAGACAGGACTGACATGCTGTGAAAGAGAACCAGAATTAATAATAACTAACAACTAGAGAATGCATTTTCTAAAGAAACTGCAGTGTGGATGCTTATAGCTGAATGTTTTGAGTTAAAATGAAATAATTGTTAAATTATAAGTTAAAAATGTTGAATGAGCTGAAATAGGCCGAATGATTAACCTGAAGCACCT
>VUQR01018752.1:0-10553 GCA_015108515.1 Hemichromis elongatus | reverse complement strand
TTCGTCACGCTTAGATTATTGTAATTCGCTTTTTATGTGTCTAAGCAAAGGCTCTCTGGATCGTCTGCAGGTTGTGCAAAATGCTGCAGCTAGGCTATTGACAAAATCCTCCAAGTACTCACATGTGACACCGTTGTTATCTCAGTTACACTGGCTTCCTGTTAAATTTAGAGTCAATTTTAAGATCCTGGTCTTGACCTACAGAGCTGTGCACGGACTGGCACCAGCCTACATCTCCGATCTGCTACAGCCCTATGTCCCCAGCAGGTCTTTGAGGTCATCTGATCAGGGCTTACTTGCTATAAAAAATACTAAGAGGAGGACTAAGGGTGATAGAGCTTTTGCCACTGTGGCCCCTAGATTGTGGAACTCTCTCCCCCTAACATTAAGAACTGCGGACTCAGTAGCTGTTTTTAAAAAACAACTCAAAACTCACCTTGTTAAAACTGCTTTTGGTTCAATTTTTGCCTGTTTTATATTTTCTTTTTAAATCTTTTTATGACTTGTAATCTTATGTGCAGCACTTTGTGATTCTGTCTTGAAAGGTGCTATATAAATAAAAATGTATTTATTTTTATTTATTTATTTACATAGAGAGCACTAAACAGCAGGGCTCCAAGCTAGTTATTTGTTCCTGGTAGAAGATTAAACACTAGGAGGGACAGAGCATTTCGTTTTGCTTAACCTATCTTTTTGTTGAGACTTCTTGTAAATTAAAATTGAATTTTTGGTGTTTCTGTGTCTTACCTTAACTTTGTATTACTATTACAGTAAAAGAGTTTCTTATTTATCGTACCTATTTTGTTGTACAGCTTTGTAAAAAGTGATTTATAAATAAACTTGCTTATATAAGAAGTTCTTTGGTATAATTATTTGAATATTCTGGCTCTGACTGACATTGTAAAGAACTTTTACTAGGTGAAAGAGTGAGTTTGTTTTTTCTTTTCTGTAATTGACTATTGTAAATGATACAGTAAAATTTTATCTTAACTATTTATGGTAATTAGTTAAAACCTTTTAAATATGGCATGGAAGCTCATTAAAAATCCTTATCTTCAAAGAAAGCTTGTCTCAAACTAAAGAGTATTTTTTTTTTCCTTTGGAGTAGATTTTTAGATTGCAGACAAAAAAGGTCAGAATTTGTGAAAATCAAGGAAATCACTGAATGAGTCAGAATTTACTTGGCAAAGATCGGTATTTTGTCTTGTTTTTGTTTTCATCTTTGTCTTTTGGAATAGTAAATCCGGGCATGGCGCCATTTTTTCATTGCTCCGCATCGATAATAAATAATCCATTACACCTCTGCAGCTTTTATGGAAACAACTGAGAAACTTGCCTCACAAATTTCCCAGCATGCTGAAGGATGCCTCGGTGCATCTGATCATCTGTCCCACTTTGCCGTGCATTTTAATTGGCTTTAAGTACTTAGAAACAACTGAGACCACAACAGTCAAAGTTGGAGCGCTTCAACGGCCTGTCTCTGGAGCAGCAAGGCTTGCTATCCTCCAGTGCTCTGCAGATCTACAGGTCTGACAAATCCTTATTAGGGGTTTTTACTGTACACCACCACAATTTGTGTGTGTGCAGAGGGTGTTATGATTTTGCACTACTGGCCAGGGAAACCTATTTGACCAATTAAACCAGGATGTATTCGCGCCATGTGTATGTGCATGTGTGTGTTGAGGTGTGTGTGTTAGTGCATATGTCCGGTGTGTGGGTGTGAAAATATTTAGAATCCTCTTGACACCCAATTAGAGAGCAACCCGACATGACCTCCAACTTCAAGAGACACCAAAAAGCTCACTTGAAACAACAACTTGGAACTGCTTGACAAAATGGCCTCACTAATGAGCGTCTGTAAACACAACTTTATTCTTGCTGATTGCTATTTAAAAGAAAGAGGGTAAAAAAAAATGTGTGTGTGCAGAATATATTACTTTAATTAGCATGCATAATGAATGCACAGAGACTGGTCACTGTACCAGTGGTCATCGGATGTTTTGACTCCATGTTGCCCAAGGGTTATTGTTAAACAGCCTGTTATTATGCACATAGTATTCTTGAGACTCAAGAAGTCATCTTTTTCTCATATTACACATTTCAGTGGCTGTTTAAACTTTGCCAGAGACTGTGCTTGGTTTTTAAACTTTCACTTAAGATGTTAGGGGCAGTGGTGGGACATATTTTAGGCACAGTATAAAAATTGTCTTTTGGGATCATATGAGGATGATCTCACCATCTGACTTCTTAACTTCTTATATCCAGATATGCAAAGTACTAATAAATCAGAAGCAGTTTTGAATTTTTGGAATAGTTAAGATTCAATAAAAAATTGCACTCAAATCATCCAATTTAGTCCAATTCTTTTGGTTATTCATTTGTTTGTTTTTTTTTAAAAAAACCTTTATTTTGCATTTTGCCTTTATTGCCTGTATTTATCACCAAGAAGAATATGTTTTTGATAGCGTTTGTAAGTATAAGTGTCATTCTGTCTCAGTTCTAAGTTTTGAATGAATTGTGATAAAACTTTGTAAGCGTGTATCATGTTAGAGGGGTGATGTTCGAGATCAACTAAGGTTTACCTTGCATCCACCAAGATCCTCAAGGTCAGCTTAACGATGTATTGTTTCAAATTGACAAAAAAACAAACAAACAAACAAACAAAATATGGTGATTCTTACAAGTGTCTACATATAGAAAGTACAGTATAAAGATATAAAGGTATCATGTCATATTTGACCTATGAAATCTAATACACAGGTGTTGAACTCCAGACCTCAAGGGCCGCTGTCCTGCTTGTTTTCCAACTAACCTGCCCTTTAGCTTCTTATTGGCAAAGCACACCTGATCCAGGTAATCAGCAGCAGGTAGAGCAGGGTTATCTCAAAACCAAGCAGGATTGGTGGCACTTTGCTCTAAGACATTGTTCTGAGGTTGTAAACTCCTGTCCTCAAAGTCAAATTACTCTAGGTGTATAGGGATTGATTATATTAGAAATTTAAATATTGCATTACTTTGGAAATGTGATGTCCATTATGTCTGCATAAGTGTTTTTTTTAATCTTTAAAACTATTCATAATTTCTGGCCAGTAAAAACCAAGGCAATTTAAAAACATAACAATTTGAATATGTGTTCAATACTAAAATTCACAGATCTGGTTCATTTTCTTACAGCAAAAATTATGTATAAAGGAATAACCACTACTACTTCCTGACAATAATTTACAATTGTTTTCTAAAAGGAAACAGGAATACAATTTGAGGGGGAATTAGATTTAAACCATCCTTGTATCGGTCCAACACTAAAAAGTTTTTGCATCTCTGTGTGTGGAGTGAAGTTTTTCAAACAGACTAGGTAAAGAAATGAAGCAATGTCCAAGCACGAGTCAATTTAAAAAGCAGTTCAAGCGTATGGTTTTTGCAGGGTACAAGGAGGAGGCAGAGTTTTGATACAGTGTTCTTGTCCAATATTTTCATAATGCTGATGTTTGTATATGTGTGTGCGGGTGCACAGGTATGTATGAATGGGTATATATTGAGGGGTTACTGGGGTTATTAAATATGTCTATATGTGTGTATGTATGTATATATATAGAGAGAGAGATAAAGATAGATAATAAAAAATATATACATGTAACATATAATGTAATTGTAATGAGGTATTTCTGATGGTCAGGGCATAAACAAGTAGAAAAGGTGCAGTCTTTTAATTACAAAAATAGGGGAAAGGGGTGGCATTAACTAAGATTATGCTACTTCCTGCTCCTTTTTGAATGTGAAAGTTGTTTTTTTATAGTTTTGATTGCTTGTTTTTCTTTTGTTTTTCTTTGTTTGTTTGTTTTTAAACATGTTTAAAATAAAGATTCAATTTAATTCAATTCAATGATCCTGAATAAGTATTATTTATTTTTGGAAGACAGAATTAACTTTTTTTTACTTGATTTTTATCACCAAGCACTTTGACGAATTTCACAAAAAAAAAGAAAGAAAAGAAATGAACGTTACACATAGATAAAATATAATAAAGAAAATAATTATACTCAAAATGAATAGTATATACAATATAATAGTATAATATATAGGTATATTAAAATGGGTTTCGAATGGATAAAATATTTTACTGCCCTCAAAACAAGCAAAACAAAATGAATGCACATATAGAAAATGCAATGCAATTCTTTAAAATGTATAAACTGCCCAGAGAGTGCTCTGCCTTGTCGGAGGTAGTGAACAGTGTAGAATACACAAAAAAGTGGGGAAGACATGGAGTGGAACACTTTAAGCCTTGCGTTATACGGGTGTCTACTCAAAAACACCATCAGTTTTGTCTTATTTATTGCTAATTGTTTAGTTGAATACCTCATTCTTCAAAGGCTCTTGCTATCTAATGTAAAATAAAGAAAGCACTTTGTTTCCTTCTTTGAAAAATTGGTTGGCATTTGTCTTTAGTTGTCATACAAGTCCTGTAAGCCGAGCAATGAAAAGCTCTGTCACTCTTAAATTTTCTACTGTGCTTTCAATTCACCTTTCAATCATTTGTCAAATGACTCAGTTGGAGTAGTGGCCACGTTGATTGCATTAAAAGAAAATAGCTATTTTAGGCAGCGAGTAAATTGTTACCCACGCATTCTTTTAAACCTTTAAACTGTCACTAGCTGAGAGGATGAAGACTTGTGCAGACACCTCCAGAAAATCAAAAGTTTCCTTTATTGTAGTGTAATTTTGCCACCTCCAGATATGATGAAACTGGAAATGAGTCAAACTCCTAGGAACTATGACATGAACTTATTGATCAAGACGCGCAGAGAGCTCCAACTCCCCGTCAGCTCTGGTCCGGTCTCATATCTCCATTGATCGCGCTCATGAAAACGAACAAAAATTGTGATCAAAGCAGACCCGGGGAGTTCCCATGGCCACAGTCTTCAGATCACAGCAAAGGAGCAGGTCTGCGGGAAGCAGGGAGGAATGCGGTTGGGGGAGTAGGATGAAACGGAATATGAAACAGTCAAATGGAGATCAACTCTGCTGATCCTCCTTTTTGATCTCCGTCTGGGCTGCTTCTTAATATATACGACTGCACAGAGGAAGTGAGTCGGTACTGGATGTGTCTGCATATGTCTCTGCTCTTTCTCGCACACACAATCCATGAAGATAGTGCACACAGGCATACTTACAGTATGCAGATCTTTTTTTTAATCCTTTTTCTCCCTTACATGCACACCATCAGTCACCTCATATTGCATCACACTCTAAGTCTTTAGCGTTTTTTTAAAATGCACATTGCCAGGAAAAAAGAAAGTGTATATGGACAGTATGCAATTTTTTACATTGTGATGATGTTTTGGATGCAGATACGCTAACAGCATGCTATCTCAGAGTCTGAAGTGATGTTAATTGTAGACGTGTCTGTTGTCAGAGTCACATTTATCTGTTAGTTGTTTCCTACATGCACAATCTGTATGAGTGTTGGATATGTTTTCTATTCCTTTGACTAGGTTATTTTAATGTGTATTTTAAAGCTTATTAAAGAACTTGTTATTTAATGGAGCTGAAATTCAACAGACAACAAGGTCCTGCTGCTGTAGTTAGCTACATTAGTATTAAATAACCTTTAATGTAAAATATCCGAGGAACACTTCCAGGTATTTGAACACCTGCATGCAGAAACTGTTGTGCTGGTGATAGTGTTAATAGGGAAAAACTGAAATGCTGAGAAGAATCCAAGTCGGGCTGGCAGGTAGTCAAAGACACATTTTAATCACTGCAGAAAAATAACAACAAACAGCACAGTGATGGCAGAAAGCCTATTAGACTAACAAGGTCAAAAATAAGAAAAAATCATGAACAAGGAAGTCAACTGGAGAGACTACGATGATTCAGAAACAAAAGGGAGGCTCGAATAATACATGGAAATGACAGAGAGAGATAAACTATATAATATACACAGTTCCATGGAGAGGGATACTAAGGCACACAAGGATAGAAGTAAAAACAGAAAGACACATGAAGGAATTAATTTCATTAAGCAGTACATTTAATACTGTAACAGCAATCAGTAAAACATCAAAAATACATAACAAATAAAATATAATAGAAGTCAAAAAACAAACTTAAAAAAGGGGAAAAGTATAAGGACAAAGTTATAAACCAAATGAGAACCAGCAATTACAAATAACAGTGGGGGAAAAAAAAGTAAAAGCAACACACCAGTAAAAGTAACAGTTTGTGTTGTACTGGTACTCTGGATTGGAAGGTTAATGAAGCCATAATAAACTGAAATTTCTGCAAAAAAATGTGATACGCGTGGTCTCCATGTACACAAAGTTACCAAACTTTTGCAGCAGTTTTTAAAATTGGAATTTCATGCTGCTTGAAGGTACAACTATTTTCTCATTCATTTAAATGTAAGCTTAAAAAACTGTCCAAAATCATTCTATGATAGTGAGACCAACTTCCATTATTATTCTGTTTATTGTAGGGTCTTTACTTTAAGGCGACTGTTGTGAATTGAATACTAGCCTTCCTGTCGCGTTCATGTCAAATCTGACCGATTTACAACTTAAAACACTCATAAATAATGTGTTTTGCATCTGATTGCCTCGAGGCCTCATGACATCCTCACACTATGCACTAGAGGGCTGGAAGGACTTTGCTGTGCACCTTTTTATCTTTCATGATAACAGCTTTGTGGTCCATAAGACTAGAGAAGTTCTAAACAAAAACCTGTCTATTGCCAAGTGTTTGGATAGATATTGGTACATGTATAACTTTAAAATGGTATTACTATTTAAATAAGGAATATAATTTTGGGCTTTTTTTTGTACTGTTACATATGTTATATTCTGTTTTTACTTTGGTTAAAGGCAAGTTTCCTTATGATAAAACCCCAGAAAGTACCCTGAGTACAGGATACACCATTACCTTAAATTATTTTAGGTGTATTACTCTATTTTCTAAGAGTGCATTGCTCAAATTATCAGACCCAATCCATCCACACCATCACAGATGTTCTTGTAACCAAAGTTGATTAAAGGAGATATGAAAACAAAAGGGATTGTAATTATTTGAAGGTAACTGCAGATTCTCATGTAGGTGTTACGATCACAGACCAGCATCTCTTTGTAATCGCATCTTCATCAGTTGCGCCTTCAAAGTAAAGCTGCTTTAATAGGCTTTAAGGCAGAGTTCCTTGAAAGTTGTATCAAACAAAATAAAAAAAAACATATATTATGGCCGCTATGGTAATTTAGAATTATGCAGCATAGAGACAGATGTGAAAATTGAAATTTGGAAGGTTTTGCTCTTTATATTTACATACTAATTAAGATACATGGTGAGTTTACATTGGTATGCTGCTTCCTCGGGCACCAGATTGCAAATGAATTTTGACTGCAAATGAATTTTGACTTAACTTTCAGAGTTCCCTTTGAAACGAAAGCAGCAAGAAGTCTTTTGGTAGACTAAGTGGCATATCAAAAGAAGCATGGAGGGGAAATTATATTATATGCTAATGGAAGGCAGCTCCTGGGAGCAAAGGCTTACATTTGGCAAACAGAGAACAAGTTTTATTTCAGAATGTGTATTAATCAAACTCATCATCATAGGATCTCAAAAGGAAAAGTACATCAGTATTCATACATAAGCGCATGTAATAAGCACATGCCCTGCAGGAATAGTTTTTTTTTTTGTTTTTTTTTTTGTGGAAACATGACTAAATTGAGCATGCAGAACACAAAAAGCAAAGGTTGGCTTATTGACACCACTTAAAATAATATGTTTGTTTGTGTCGCTACAATAGACATTCAGAGTTAATAAATGTCTGAATTCATCTGGCAGTAATCACAACAACAGGCCGCAATGGTTTATAGCTCAATGCACATGTTATGTATTTCACATGAAGTGTAATAATCTCTGTTGTTTCAAATTTAACCACTTTTGCAGTAAAATATTTTTTCTACATGAATCCATTTAATTTATTAGAGACAATATGAAAGCCTTTGCTGTGCTACATCTAGTAATGGCTCATTATCTAGCATGCTGTCATATATGATATGATACCTTTAGGCTTCAAAGACTTACCATGGCAGCCAAAAAGTTGACAGAAAATCTTCTATATATAGACTCCAAATTCAATAACTGATATGACAAAGGATATGAACATCTCAATATACAGTCTTTGTCAGAAGAATGGTGTCTCAAATTCTATATACCAAATGTGCACAATTAGCTTAAAACGCTAATAAATTTAGCTTGCTAGAAGGTTAAGCTATGCTTTGCCAAGCTGACTTTCCTAATAGCTCATAGTTCTATGAATTTTCCTTATCCACCTCTTATATATTTACATGCTTTTAAAATACTTTAGCCCCCCAAAAATGCAGTAGCCTGAAAGTGAAATATGAGCAATAAATAATTAGTGCTTGGATCGCACTGTACTGAGTGTAAGGATGCCAAAGATTTTTTTTCTGTTCTTCCTGCAGAAGCCTCACACTTCTTGGCAGTGTCTACTTTTGTCTCACGAAAGACTGATTTTGCTCATAATGTCATAAAATGTAGATGTGTGTCCTTTACCCTGTTTTTTAAGACACACTACAAAATCACTACCAAGTTTCTATGGTATGGATGGGGCTGTGTCTTCATTTTACTAAATGTATCTGTCTTTTTAAAACAGTAGCCCTTGCATGGTCAAGTAAAAGATGAACTATGATAACAGTATAAAAAAAACCAAAATCTAAATTCCTTACCTAAGCCATATTAATGTGTTTCTGGTTGTTATTTTTAGTGCGTCTTTCCATGCATTACAGAAGTAGAAGAGCATGGGTTAAATTTGGGTTCTCAAGCTAATAAAATATGAATGACACTTTGGTATTGTTTTGAGTTGCTGCCCAAGCGTTTTAATAGAAAATCTGTGAAAAACACAGAAAAAAAACTGATAAAGTAGACCACCATATAATGCAAATAAATGACAAGCTATATTTGTGTGTTTCACTGTGGAATTATGTTAAATTAGTGTGAAATGAGAATCCAGTGAGTCAGGCTTTTGCTATAAAAAAAAACAAAACAGAAAAAACAGAGACAAATGTATGAAGGGGTTTTCAGCATTCTCGTCCCTTTATAGCTTTAGAAGCAAATGGTGCCCAGGACTAGATGGGGGTTAAGTATGCTCGACAGGTATGGCCTCATGAGCAATTTATTCAGGCTTGGTGGTTCAGGAGAAAACCCGATTAACCAGCAGGTTATCCTCCAGCCCCATAATTATGTAGACACCCCATTTCCAGCAGGCACTAGAGGAGAGAAGTCCATTTTGAATATACACTGCATCACTCAGTAACTTATATTGCACACAGTTGAATGTAATATCTTTTTAACTGGAAGTGGAAACAGTATTTGGTGTATAAATAAAGATAATTTGGTAACTTGTGATAATTATCAGAGATACAATATAAAAATAAATTAATACTGTATATTTTACTGGCAAAATTGGCACTGATAACAACTTCAAACCAAGCTTTTCCACAGTCACAGTATTCTGAAACAGCAGTGCTCTAAGGGTCATTTAAAACAGCAAATTCTCAAAACTGCTGCATTATGTGGTTTAACCTATTTTAAGTCCAGACTCATTTTTGTGTTAATTTCTGCCTAAGCAAATTAAATCATTGGAATTTTCATTTCTCAAAAATGCCAAGCTGACTTGGCAATTTTCACATTTAACAGGCCCAGATACAGGAAGTCGTCATAGCTTATTAGCTACTCTTCTATTTAGGAGAGGATTTTTTTTTCAGACAAAAGTATTTAGGAATCACAGTAGTCCTATATACTCCGAAGCTTGCTTTTATTAGTGCTGTAATTGTCACATTTGTGGAATAATTATAAAGATTTGTAGAACAATCATGAACTTTAGCAAAACAAGTCCATAACTTAAACATAGAAACATATCATTTACAAGGGTATTAATGCTTTTCTTTTGAATAAAATGACATAATCTCATGTTTTCATTATCCTTGTATTTACACAAATAGTATCAAATGACACACACACACTACATATATATATATCTATATATACATATCTATATATACATATCTATATATATCTATATATATATCTATATATCTATATATCTATATCTCTATATATCTATATCTATATCTATCTATATCTATCTATATATATATATATATATATATATTAGGGTTGTCAGCGTTAATCGCGTCAAAATGGCGTAAACGCAAAACCTGTGTTAATGCAGGAAGTCTCCGTTAGCGAGTTAACAGGGGTCACCCATTGTGTGGGGCTCGATGGTGCTAACGTGTTAATCGAGTTAGTGCGAGTAGCTCGATTAACCCGTTAGCGTCGTCCAGCCCCACACAAGGAGTTATCCGCGTTAACTCGTTAATGGAGACTTTCCGTGTTAACGCAGATGCAGCATATCACCCCTTAGTGAGAATTAATAAATATGTGAAAATGACATGGCTCTGCAGTTGATGAAGCTATGCAACATGTAATAAAGGTACATCATGGGTATTACGAACTGAATTGAAGTATTGAGAGTACCA
>VUQR01018742.1:13944-32152 GCA_015108515.1 Hemichromis elongatus | reverse complement strand
TTTGTGTCAAATCAACGGTTTTCTCTGTGTAGACACAACACATCATTCTCTGAGTTGGGGCCTTTGTTGTATGAATGATTCGTGTATCAGTGTTAAGTAACTTGACAATATTTACCCCTGGACTTCCTTTAAAAATGCTCAGCTACAAGCACTGGATTGAAACTAAGTGGAAAAAAACTGCCAGTGTCCAAAGAAAGGCCTTCAAAAAACCTGGAGAGTTGCTGCACTTTAAAAATCACAATCTGGCTCTTTGCGATGTAAATAAATAAAGAGTAGCTCTAGACTTGCACAATATAGAGTACATTTACAAATACCGCATAGTATCATTTTTTCATGTGTTGTTTTCTTGTCCCAGAACGGCCCAGAGCTGCTTCCACGTGTCAGCATGTTGTTGCTACTGACCAGAGTTATTTCCACCGCAGCACCGAGGCTCCAGGTAAACGTCAGAGCTTAGAGTTTGCATCCAAACATTTGGACCCTCTTGTTTTACTCTGCTCCAGAATTATTGGGTAGTTCCACAGTGTGACACTTTGTTTCAGGTGTTGGCGTCTCGGTGCCTGACTGCTCTGTGCGCCAGTGCTGGAGGAGAAGAGGGCTGCACTGTAGCAGAGCAGCCAGAGATCGATGTCCTACTCAACGCCCTGCTTTCACCCTGCTTCTCAGTCCGTGACGCCGCCCTCAGGGTGAGCATGGGATCACTTCATTTTGATATTTGTTGAAGGTTGGCCCTACCCACAGAACCATACAGGGAAGGTCGCTGCACTTGGCGGTGGTGCGGTTTCTCTACAGCAGGGGTGGAGTCCTGCAGGTTTTAGATCTCACCCTGGCTCAACACACCTGAATTAAATGAATAATTCATTACCAGGCCTCTGGAGAACTTCAAGACATGTTGAGGAGGTCATTTAGCCATTTAAATCAGCTGTGTTGGATCAAGGACACATCTAGAACCTGCAGGACACTTGAGGCCAGTCCATCTTCATACCGCGTGCCCGCCCGTGCAATGATTTCCACTACATAACGGTTCAGTACCCTTGTGCCTGCCTGCCACGGATTTCTCTGAATTAACTTAACCTCGTGATAAGATCATGATCTTTGTTCTGTTAATGTAATTGTTCAAGTTTATTCCTGGAAAAACTTGGCCTCTCTGAGTTGCTCTTTTATAACCACTCATGTATTAAACTGGCTGTAAAATCATCCACCGGATGTTTTTGTCTTTCGGTGCTTTTTTCTAACTTTTCAAGCAGTTTAGCAAAATAAAATGTGTTACATACTTTTTTAAAGTATATCAACATTTTAAGTTTCAGTATTTGATTAACGGTTCGTCCTGTTGATTTTCAGGGGCTGTTGGAGATGGAGTTCGCCCTGCCTACAGACTGCACAGACGCCAGCGGGATGAGTTTGCTGCGCAGGCTTTGGGTTGCCAGATTCGATGTTGAAGAGGAAGGACAAGCCCTGGCTGAAAAGTATGTGGTCCACTCTCCTAACTTTCGGTGATGCTCACTTCCTGCCAACAGTCACTGACTGAAAATGTTTGACTTTTGTTCTTCAGCCTGTTTGTTCTTTCGTGTTTCGTTCATTCTCACGCTGACACCATTCTCCCGTAACATTGTTTGACAACTTACATTTGAACCATTCTGGTTTTTATATGCGAGTCAAAACATGATGAAATTGTAGGATTTGTGCTGTGAAGGGCAAACAGCACTGTAAATTCGACAGTTGAACCAGTTCCCTCGTTTGTTCCTCGCGCTCAGGCTCTGGGAGTCTCTGGGTCTGGAGTTGGTCCCTGAGATCTGCTCCCTGCTGATCGGAGACGTCACTCACCACGAGGAAGCCATCCGCTCTGCAGCGGCTGACGCTCTGTCCAGCGCCGTGTCCCAGTACAGAGACCAGTCTGCCACAGTGCTCGGCCAGCTCACTGAGCTCTACCATCAAAAGCTTTACGTAAGAACATGTCCCACCCACCGATTCACATAGACTTTTATTGCTCCTGAATTTTACCCTCGGTAAGAAGTTTGTTTGTTTTGATTGTTGTTGTTTTTTTTTCTTCTTCTAAAGAGACCACCGCCTGTGCTGGATGCTCTGGGTAGAGTCATCTCTGAAGCTCCACCTGACCAGTGGGAGGCCAGGTAATGAATTCTGGGTCTGATGGAATTTAAAGAAAGAAAAATGTCACACAGTTTTCTGTTTTACCCGACTGACTGAAGTGTTTCTAAAGACTGTGGCTGAAGCCAGTGTTGTTCTTGTGCGCTGATTATCTTTTTATTCCAAGGTGTGGTATTGCTCTGGCTCTGAACAAGCTCTCTCAGTACCTGGAGGAATCCCAGGTCACCCCTCTCTTCCTTTTCTTCGTTCCCGACGCTCTGAACGATCGCCACACTGACGTGCGACGCTGCATGCTGGACGCCGCCCTCTCAGCGCTAAACACACACGGCAAGGTAACGCTCAGTTCTGTCTTTTTAGTTTGTTTTCACACAGCTATCATTTCTATATTCCTCGGCATCTCATGCGCCTTCCTTGTGTGCCAGGATAACGTGAGCTCCCTGCTGCCAGTGTTTGAGGAGTTCCTGAAGAACGCCCCGCAGGATGCCAGCTACGACTCTGTGCGTCAGAGCGTGGTTATTCTCATGGGCTCCTTGGCCAAACATTTGGACAAAAATGACCCAAAAGTCAAACCCATTGTGGCCAAGCTTATTACTGCACTCTCTACACCATCACAGCAGGTAAAGGGCTGATTTGGCTCCTTTTCTACCCACTTAACCTGTACTGCTCAGATTTTCCCAACATCCTCTTGTGTGGTATGTCATCCCTCACCAGGTCCAGGAGTCTGTTGCCAGCTGTTTGCCTCCTTTGGTCCCCGCCATCAAAGAGGATGCTGCAGGGATTGTTAAAAACCTGCTTCAGCTGCTGCTCGAGAGCGACAAATACGCAGAGAGGAAGGGTGCGGCGTACGGGCTGGCTGGACTGGTCAAAGGACTTGGGATCCTGGCGCTTAAGCAGCAGGACATCATGACCACACTTACTGAGGCCATCCAGGATAAGAAAAACTTCAGACGCAGGGAAGGTCAGCAAGAGTTTACCAGTGGTTGAACTGTCTGCTTTTGATTAATCCTCATCACACCAGATGCATCCTTCACTAGCACAGCTCAGAGTGTCCGGTTTATCTTTTGTCTCTTGCAGGGGCGCTGTTTGCCTTTGAGATGCTGTGTAACATGTTGGGAAAACTATTTGAGCCCTACGTGGTCCATGTACTGCCACACCTCCTGCTCTGTTTTGGAGACGGAAACCAGTATGTTAGAGAGGTGAGCGGGCAGGTTGTGTTGTTGTCTAAATATTTTCCTGTCAGTTGTTAGAGGCTTTTCCTCAAGTGGGACATTTTACCACCCGTCTTGCTTGTCCTCCCAGGCTGCAGATGACTGTGCCAAGGCTGTGATGAGGAACCTGAGTGCCCATGGGGTGAAGCTGGTCCTGCCCTCCCTGCTGGTGGCCCTGGAGGAGGAGTCTTGGAGGACAAAAGCAGGTAAAGAGCATCTTCAGTCACAGGGTTTCATGGCACATGTTGAATATAGTGATGTATTTAGAATGATCTCTGGGTTTTTTAGCACACATATTATTGTTTAAAATGTTAAGAAATATTACAGAACAGTAGGTACACGTGTGGTTTTCAGCTCTTCTAACAGGACTGAAGAGTTTCTAAATGGGTACTAATCAGTCTCTGTCAAATGGCTGCTCCAAGCTGTGACTCACCCCTCTCATTCCTGCAGGTTCTGTGGAGTTACTGGGTGCCATGGCTTACTGTGCACCCAAGCAGCTGTCCTCCTGCCTGCCCAGCATTGTGCCCAAGCTGACGGAGGTGCTGACCGACTCCCACGTGAAGGTGCAGAAGGCCGGCCAGCAGGCCCTCCGACAGATTGGCTCAGTCATCCGCAACCCAGAAATCCTGGGTAAGTGATCCAGTGTCGTGAGGCAGAACTGCCAATGCAGGAGGCTTGTTGCTCATAGATGCTCATAAAATACGGACCCAAAGAGGATTAAGAAACAGAAAATCTGAGTTATTTCCTTTGTCTTCATTCAGAAGCTGCTATTTCAGGTAGTGATGATGAAAAGCAAAAAAAGACGATAGCTTTCCTCTGCTGCAATGAGTTTAGTCAAATTTAGGAAGGAAGTCTTCCGTGTTAGAAAGGATTACTCTTTTTAGAGTGGAGATATTGCACTTTCGGTTATTTTCTGTCATATATATTTTAGGGCTCTAGAATAACTTTTTGGCACGGTTCACTGGTGCACCTTAATTTTTTTCTTAGGTGCACCCAAATTTTTCCACCGCATCGATTAACCCGACTGTTTTACATGTTCACTTTTTATATATATAGATATATATATATATATATATAATTGTTGTCCATACAGACATAGAGTAAATGATAAACTAACAGTCTTGTCAACACAAAGTTCTTTATTTGGAGTTCAATTCAATTTTATTTATACAGCACTAAATCACAACAAGAGTCACCTGAACACGCTACCTACCTAAAAGGTAGACCCTACAGTAGTACACACAGAGGAAAAACCCAACAGTCACATGACCCCCAGTGGGAAGGAAAAACTCCCTTTTAACAGGAAGAAACCTCCGGCAGAACCAGCCTCTGGGGCAGCCATCTGTAAATTACTGGTATTAAACTAGTGGTAGGTACAGTAGTGTTATAGCAGTGCTAACAGCTAAGTCTGTGTCTCTCTTCCAGCCATCACCCCCATCCTACTAGACGCTCTCACCGACCCCTCCAGGAAGACCCAGACATGCCTGCAGACGCTGCTGGACACCAAGTTTGTGCACTTCATCGACGCCCCCTCTCTGGCCCTCATCATGCCCATCGTCCAGAGAGCCTTCCAGGATCGCTCCACCGACACTCGCAAGATGGCTGCTCAGATCATTGGAAACATGTACTCGCTCACTGATCAGAAGGTACACGTCACGCAGTCCACTCGGTAAAACTAGTGCTTTCCAAACCTTTTTCTTAATGGTTCGTATCCTTTGTTTTGTTTTTGTTTTCCTGCGCTGCTCACAGGATCTGTCACCATACCTACCCAGCGTTATTCCTGGACTGAAGGCCTCCTTGTTGGACCCGGTGCCTGAGGTGTGTTTAGTATTATTATATAATCCTGTATGTGTGTAGCTCTTTATCATTTCTTTCCTTCTCCTCGTCTCTATTTCTTAATTTTCTTCTATGTGTATCTTGTTTCTTTATCTTTCTCATCTCTTGTCATCTTTCCATTCCCTCATATGTATTTTTTTATTTTTATTTTCTTTGTCTTCTCTTTGCTGTTATTTCCTCTCATTTTTTCTTTTTATCTTTTGTCATGTTTCCTTCTCTTCCCCTCGTCAGGTCCGTACAGTATCAGCTAAAGCCCTGGGTGCCATGGTTAAGGGGATGGGTGAGTCGTGCTTTGACGACCTGCTGCCGTGGCTCATGGAGACGCTGGCCTCTGAGCAGAGCTCTGTGGACCGCTCAGGAGCTGCACAAGGTGGGTTCTTCTCTCCTCTGTCCTTGTGGTTCTGATTTGTGCCCAAAGCCAGAAGCTCAGCGGCTTGTGTGACGGACTTTTCAGGTCTGGCTGAGGTCATGGCTGGACTGGGAGTAGAGAAGCTGGACAAGCTAATGCCAGACGTAGTACAGACTGCCAGCAAGGTTGACATTGCTTCCCACGTCAGAGATGGCTACATCATGATGTTCATCTATCTGCCGCTCACTTTTGGAGATAAATTTACTCCCTATGTTGGTCCGATCATCCCTTGCATCCTCAAGGTACTGGCTACTAAGAGCTACTGTGTCACTGTGTATCGTGTTCATGGTCATGTTTCACTGCAGCCTTATGTTCTCCCTCGTCCACCAGGCGCTGGCTGATGAGAACGAGTACGTGCGAGACACGGCACTGCGAGCCGGCCAGAGAATCATCAGCATGTACGCTGAGACCGCCATCGCACTGCTGCTTCCTGAGCTGGAACAAGGACTGTTTGATGACCTGTGGAGAATCAGGTCAGATAGATGCGCGGTAGCGTGTTAGCAGTTCAGTAAATGTCACTCATCGACCTACTGACTCACATCCTTGTTGGTTTATAGATTCAGCTCTGTGCAGCTGCTTGGCGACCTGCTCTTCCATATCTCTGGAGTAACAGGAAAGATGACCACAGAGACCGCGTCAGAGGACGACAACTTTGGAACTGCTGCATCCAATAAAGTATGAGTGTATATATATATTATTCTCAACAGGTCATTTCATATTAACTGTGATATTGGACTCATTTGTTTTTGCGGATCTTCGACCCTCCCCCCTCTCAGGCTATCATTAGCGCTCTGGGAGCTGAGCGTCGTAACCGGGTCCTCTCAGGCCTCTACATGGGCCGCTCAGACACCCAGCTAGTGGTTCGACAAGCTTCTCTCCACGTGTGGAAGATCGTGGTGTCCAACACCCCCAGAACTTTGAGAGAAATCCTCCCAACCCTCTTCACTCTCTTGCTGGGCTTCCTGGCTTCTACGTGTCCTGACAAAAGAACAGTAATGCTCGTTTTTCTTTGACTCTTTTTATGATCTCTGGTGTTTGTGTTTGGCCCTTGGCGTGAAAGTAGTCATACAGAGCTTTTTGTTGACGTCATTTTTTTCTGTGCGGTTTTAGATCGCTGCTCGGACGCTGGGTGATCTGGTGAGGAAACTTGGAGAGAAGATTCTCCCGGAGATCATTCCCATCCTGGAGGAGGGCCTGCGCTCCGACAAGAGCGATGAGAGGCAAGGCGTCTGCATCGGCCTCAGCGAAATCATGAAGTCCACCAGTAAAGACGCTGTGAGTCACACTGCTGTTGTAACACGTGTTTTTTCTTCTGCGTGTTTGCGATTGTTATAGTTAGTGGGATTAAATTAGATTTTATTTATTAAAAACACACCCGCTATGTCTCACATGACTCAGAGCTGTTTTAGCGGAAACCTCAACTCTGACGATGCTTGTGTTGCAGGTGCTTGTTTTCTCCGAGTCACTCGTCCCCACAGTGAGGAAGGCTCTGTGTGACCCTCTGGAGGAGGTCCGAGAGGCCGCGGCCAAAACGTTTGAGCAGCTCCACGCAACCATCGGTCACCAGGCGCTGGATGACATCCTGCCTACCCTGCTCAAACAGCTGGTGAGGGAGTGAAGGGGAAAATGTAATATGAAATCTGTAGGATTTAAGAAGCTTTGTGATCTAGTCTATAGCTCATACCGAACATGTTTCTCCAGGATGATGAGGAAATGGCTGAGTTTGCTTTGGATGGCCTGAAGCAAGTCATGGCAGTGAAGAGTCGTTCTGTGCTGCCTTACTTGGTTCCAAAGGTAAAGCATTGCATGTGCTCTTTCTTTTAGGCCTTTATGTCATTTTTAATGTTATGCGACTATAATCCAATCTTCTCTGTGCTTCTGCCAGCTCACCGCTCCTCCTGTAAACACCCGAGTATTGGCCTTCCTGTCCGCCGTGGCTGGAGATGCTCTGACTCGTCATCTAGGGGTCATCCTCCCCGCTCTGCTCTCTTCCCTCAAAGGAAAGCTGGGAACAGAGGACGAAGCACAGGTACAGCCAGCAATCTGCAGTTATAAGGATTTGCTACTGATTCGGTTCTGTTGGAGGATTTTGTTAGTGTCTTTTAGTCCGATTTATTTTTTTATTTAATTTTTAATTTGCTTATTTTTTTAATACTATACCACAGAACTCAAGAGCTGCAGTTCCTCAGAGTCTCTTTTTAACTATATATAGGACACTTGATTCACTTTTCTCTGCTTAAATGGAGCACTGAAAGGCTTTTGGTTAGGGCTCATTTTATTTTTCCTGTATATTTGTAACTTTGTAGTACAAAGTATTGTGAGACAATAGTAAAATAAAATCCTGAACTGCTGTCGCCCCGTTCTGCTCGGTGGCTTCTTCTGTTTTAAATCAACTGGAGAATTGAAATCCTTCTTATCCACTAAAACAGACATACGTCCTACTTTGATTTCCTCTTACTGTCATTCAAAATGCAGCTGCAGATGCACTGGAACACCATGTCTCCCCCTCTACGCTTTGATTATTTCTTTTAAAGCACAGCTTTGACCATCACCAGGTTAAACCAGTTACTATCCATCCCATATCCCACCTTATGGTGGTCTGTGCCTCACTATGAGGCTGTCTCCCTGTCTTGTAAAACCTTCTTCACTTATTTCAAAACACAAAGGAATTGGTATTGGTTTAGAAAGAGCTGCAGTTTTATAGCATAAATAGTTATAACGCATCACAACCCTAAAATACTTTTCAGATCTATGCATGAAGCTGCAGTAAAATGTCAAAGTATCGCTTCTATCAACTTAAACTCGTTTTTTTACGGTGAACTCTGCATATTTTAAACTGCCTTTCTGCATAATTTGACTGGGCGTTGTTACCTTTGCACCAGGAACTGTGCAGCTGCCAGACGGTGATCCTTTCTGTGGAGGATGAAGTGGGCCAGCGGATCATCATAGAAGACCTGCTGGAGGCCACACGGGGCACTGATCCTGGCCTCAGACAGGCCGCCGTCACCATCCTCAACGCCTACTTTGCTCGCACCCGCCTGGACTACAGTGCCCACACACGCATGCTGCTCTCAGGCCTCATCCGCCTTCTTAACGATTCCAACCCGGAGGTTTTGTCTCAGAGTTGGGACACCATCAACTCCATTACCAAGGTGAAAATTTGTTGAAAAGCTTTCATAGTCTAGTACAAAATATGGTAGTAAGTAACACAGTGGACCTTTTTAACTGTTAAATCAAAGGTGAAATGTAAACTCAACGTGGCTTTGATGTTTTCTTTAGAAACTGGATGCAAGCAGCCAGCTGGCTCTAATCGACGACCTGCATCGCGACATTAGATCGGTAGCTGGAGACGTGAAGGGTCAGCACCTACCTGGGTTCTGTCTGCCCAAGAAGGTAAGAGGGCAGCTCCTGACACAATAAACACCATCGCTACATTATTACAGCATGGTGATGTCATGAACTGTGTCACACAGAGGTCTTTCCATTGATTTGAATGTACCACATGTCTACTGGAGCGAGCTTTCAAAAGATGTTCATGTGCTGCTGCTTTATATCATTGTGTATATATTGATATTATCTGTGGATTCTTGACTGTTCAGGAAACAACAAAAGCAGTTAGAATATGCCACCCACTAATCATTATTGGAAATATTGGTTTCTTTCAGTTCTGTTCATTTGATATTGTATATCTCCCTCGATGCTCACATAGGGTGTGACCTGCATCCTGCCAGTCCTGAGAGAAGGTGTCCTCACTGGTACCCCTGAACAGAAAGAAGAGGCGGCTAAAGCATTAGGAGGGGTCATTAAACTGACGTCTCCCGAGGCTCTGCGGCCTTCTGTAGTCAACATCACTGGACCTCTTATTCGTATCTTAGGAGACCGCTTTGCCTGGACTGTGAAGACTGCTCTATTAGAGACTCTCACCCTGCTGCTGTCAAAGGTCTGGTGGAAGACAAAATGACCAAAGGTTCCTCTCCAAAGCTGATCAAAGTTTCTGTCAGAAGGGTTTAATTCTGCACTGTGTTCCTTCTCCAGGTGGGCATAGCCCTGAAGCCCTTCCTGCCTCAGCTGCAGACCACCTTCCTGAAAGCCCTGCAGGACTCGAGCCGTGCTGTAAGATTGAGGGCGGCGGAGGCTTTGGGTCAGCTGGTTTCCATCCACACCAAGGTCGATCCACTCTTCACCGAGCAACTCTCTGCAATTCGCAATGCGGAGGACTCAGGAGTCAGGTGTGTGTGCAGTCTGGTAGTGTTCAATACAGAATCAGCAACAATAAAGATCCCCAACAGGATATAAAAAATGTGAGAGCCTGTGGTATTAATATCTTAAATCATTTTATCTCCACAAATAGACAAGTTGAAATAGATCATCTGATTAAAGATGCTGCTTTGTCTAAATGTTAGGAGCACATACAGGGAGCCATTAGACTAAAAATGTGTGTATGAAGCATAGCCTGTATATTAAAGAGGACAGTTCACTCTTCTATTTTGGAATAATCATTTAGACAATATAATATGCTGAGAAAGCATTTATGTGCTAATTACTGCTAAATACCAGAACTGTAACTTCCGTATGGACTGAATCACCCAGAAAGTCATTTTATTTGTCACTTAAATCCATCATGAAGACTCCCAAAGGCACCAAGAGCACAAAAATTATGGAGAAGTCATAAATTGGGCACCCCCGCTGCCAGTACAGCCGTTTATGTTGGCGCACCTATCATGACATTTTTTTTTTTTTTTTAAATCTCATTTTTTTTAAATACCCTACAGTACAGCTGTTATCAAATGGTTGATTGGTTGTAAATATGTTGAATCTGGTCGTACCCATCAGGATGTCCCCTTGTTGTACCGTCAACAGTAACTTTTATAAAGTAGATACAAGAGCTTTATTTTTGTTTGGTTTTTTTTGTTTTGTTTTTCTTAACCTTTGGCTCTAATAGTGCATCTGTTTATCAGTAGGCTAACATTAGCGACCAGTATTAGCTATTTGCCACTCTACCGATCTCTGCATTGATAAAAATTAAACAGCAAAGAAGTGGCTGGAGAAACACTCTTCAGTCGTGTTACGAGTGCCGACATTGCACAGTCTGTCCATCAGAGGGCGCTCTGTAGCTTCACTGTTGGCAAGAAATGCGACAACCATCTGATCTGAGTGGTGTTGAGCAGAGCGCAGTGAGTAAATAACAAACCTTTAGAAAATCTGCTTGTGTCAACAAAAAGCATAAGCAGTGATATTATCAGCCAATAATTTGGGATCTTTTTTTTTTTTTTCTTAATTCATCAAATCCTTTATCTGCTGGCCTCTACTGGCTGCAGTTTTCTAGTTGCTGCTTGGTTTGGAGTCAGTATTACAGTCTGAGACATTTCTCCCAAAATAATATTAAGTAGAGGCTGATAGCACAGCTTCATCTATAAAAGTGTACGATATAAGGAGAGCCAGAGTACAGAAATTAAAATAAAAATAGTTCCTTATTACATCATTTGTCCACCAGAAAGCACTGCCAAATTGTCCAGTTGACTACACATCTTCTGTCATGTTTCTGGGAAGTTGTGTTTTAACATATAATTAGCAAAAACTAAAGTTGGAGCTGCTTGTTTATATCCAAAATACAATATCTGCTTACATGTATTTACATGAAATAATAAAGTATCTGCTTTGTCTTCTAGTTTAATTCTCCTGTTTGTGTTCACAGGGAGACTATGCTCCAGGCCTTAAGGTTTGTCATCCAGGGGGCCGGATCAAAGGTGGACCCAGCCATCCGCAAAAACATCACCACCACATTGCTGGGCATGCTGGGGCATGACGAGGTGTGACGAGCAGGCCTCAAAGACTTATTTTGAATGTGTTGCAACACTTTTTTTCCAACCCATAACCTGCAATAGCTACTGGATACACGGAGTAATTAAGCAGTGAAGTACATGTATAATCAGATTTCAGAGTTATTCACAAGTATAGTTTCCTCTGTGATCTCAGTAGAAAAACGGAAGTCAGACAAAGAGGATGTGGTTTTCTAAAAAGGTGGTTTGAGTCTTCGTGTCAGTTTGAGAATAAATGACACACAACATGTCTCTGTCTGGCTGTCTTGTGTGTGTGTGTGTCTGTGTCTGTGTGTGCACTTGCAGGATGCAACTCGTATGGCCTCAGCCGGCTGCGTTGGTGAGCTGTGTGCCTTCCTGTCAGAGGAGGAGCTGAGGAGTGTGTTACTTCAGCATGTCTTAGGTTGGTATTTGTGTGCAAAGTTATTTTACACCTCCCTCAGACTTCATTGTAAGTGTGTGTAGTGTTGCTTTGTCATTGTGAACCATCATCAGATGTCCTCATGTCTGCTTATTGTGAGTTATAGAACTAAGAAATTAGAAATATATAAAAAAAATCATTTTACAATAACATTTAATGTATGTTTGTCCAGTATATCTGTATCAAACCAGCTTCACGTTGTTATTGTCTGCTGCCGTGTGCCGTGTGCACACCATGAACAGTGTGTGTCTCTCTTTAGCCGACGTGTCAGGTGTGGACTGGATGGTGCGCCACGGTCGCAGCTTGGCCCTGGCCATCGCCGTCAAATCTGCTCCCGAGAAGCTGTGTGGGAACGAATACTGTGACACTGTGACAGAGACCATCTTGGCCAATGCCACCGCTGATAGGGTGAGCAGAAAGTTTACTCATAGATACCCACAGGGGGGACTGGAAAACTGTAGAAAAAGTTGCCGTTTTGGAGAAGTGTGTTGTGATTTTTATGGGGAGCTGTGTGCCGTGATGTCTCCTCGGCTGACGGCAGCGTTTCAGCTGGGTCACACGGAAACATCAGGGTAACGCCGTCACTTCTGGAAAACGCCAGGTCAACAAATATATTTCAAACCACTGTTAATAAACAAATATACTCTTTTACTATAAGGATTAAACAACTGAGATGTGACAGGCGGTAGTTTAAAGGAAAAGCCACCATAATGCCTCTCAGTAAGGTGTCACCAGAAGAGCTTCAGTGCTCCTCAGCTGTGAGCCTCCTCGGAGTCGGAGCCCCATTCCTCCAAAGTATTTCATGTTTTGATGAAGGTCGAGCCACAGGAATTCCCCTTGGGTGTTTAATTTGGTTGATTAAAGAAATTGCATTCATGTCATTGTCACAGTTCAGTGACTCCATATGACCGTTGTCACGCAGCCCTCCAGTATAGAGATACTGTATACTGCTGTACAAAATGCTTTGGGAGTAGAAAAGCGCTTTATAAGAACCAGTCCATTCACCATCAGCATCCATCATAATACAGTGATTCTGTGATACTCAGTACTTTTGGATATGTAAGTAACTTAAGAAAGGAAAAAAATATCCCTGCATGCTCAAGAAGGAGGAATTGGGTATCTGTCTGCTGCTTTGTCGTCGGTGTGCGTTCGACCGTTTATGATTATTACTAAACTTTTACTTAGTTGCAAGGGGTGATTTGATTTGGCAGATTTTGACACTGCATGTGCTTCCCAGTGCAACTCCAGAGGGCTTTGTGTTTGTTAGGCAAATGTGTGAAGCACTACGGAGCCACTGTTATTAGTACGTTTTAATAATATTCCAGTTGAATTAATGAGCTCACTGATTTATTGCATGTGCATGACACTATGTTAAATCTACGAGTTTCTTCTTCATCGCCATAGTTTTACTTCCTTTAATTAAATCGTCTCCGTGGTTAGTCGGATTAGTGGAGAGCACCTGCTCAATATTCAATATTTGGCTGCAGGTTATCGAATATCAAAGCACCAAAAGTAAGTGAAATTGTAGTTGCTTCATCTGGACACGGCATTTTCAGCGGGAGAAACATTTCATCACATCCAGTGTCAGCTGACTGCAGGTTCCCCTGACCTCGTAAACTGTACAGTTATGTAACAAACAGTGGCACTGCATAGCAATGAGCCACGCAGTCATTTCCACCACGACTGATATGCAAATAGCCACGGAGTACCGAGGACCGGCCGCAATCACAGCATTGTAGGGTGATGAGCGATGAAGCATTTCTCCGTCCACGGCAACTAATTTACTTACTGGCATTTCCCGGGTGGTCGAGCGAGCATTAAGATATAACACAAGAAGAACGCGGAGTGAGAAAATCCGTCGCTCTCGATAAACTAATCAACAGTAATGAGACTACTTTAGATCATTTCTTGTATATTTTGAGTGATTATTATTGTTTTGTGTTCTTAATCTCACTGATGTGTTCCGAATGTATTTATCTGTATTTCAGTTTTCATGTTATTTTTCATAATTTCTTTTTAATTGAAGTTACTTGTTAAGTTTATTTTTTCATATCATATGTTACTCAGTCTTAGCTTGTCAGTCGTCCTTGTAGCACTTTTCTCATCGATCCTCTTGTGTTATCTTAGATTCTTGTTGTCCTCACGCGTCGAATGTTGTTCCTCTTCCAGATTCCCATTGCTACCAGTGGAATCAGAGCTATGGGATACCTGATGAAGCATCATTTGAGAACAGAGGGGAGCGGTGGTGTTTCCCAGCACATGATTACACAATTTGTTAAGGTAAAGCAGAGAATGGAACCACTTCCCTTTTCTATATTTGTACAGGTGAGGAAGTGGGAGCAGTCGATCTGCCAAAAATGGGCTCGTGCCCACTCTGTGTAATGTTGGAAAAAGATGTAGCTGCTTAATTTATACTTTTCACAGTACAAGTATGTGTAATGTGTAGTTGCTTGTAGTAGAGTTATCATTTTTGTTTTATAGCTCACGCTCAGTTTTATTTAGGCTCACAGCGCTTAGAAAAATTAAAACAGACAAAGTGCCTGCTCAGTACAGAGGCCTGGAAGAAACTGAGCAGTGAGCTCAACTGGGTATTCAGCAGCTGTGAATGACGAGTGCAGAACACATTTATTTTTGTGTGTGATTTGTGACTTCTTGTAGATCTTCACACTAAAAGCAGCGTGTAGAAGCTGGTATCAGTGTGATAGAGATCAGGTGTTTGCTGCGACGCCTGTGTGTCCTTTGTTGAGTGCCTTTTTGAACAGTGTGTATTGTGTCTGCGTGACCCTGCAGTGTCTTCAGAACCAGTCTAGTGATGTCAGACTGGTGTCAGAGCGGGTGCTGTGGTGGGTATTCAAAGAGCCGTCAGTGCCCTCCATGGACGTGAATCTCATCAAACCTCTGCTGAAGACTCTGCTGGACAACACCAAGGACAAGAACACGAGCGTCCGGGCCCAGAGCGAACACACAATCGCCAACCTGCTACGGCTCCGCCAGGGAGAGGAAACCATGCAGGTGGGACGATCAACTCCCTACTGTAATCTGCACACGGATGTAATCTGTAGAGCAAAACATTTTTACATGGTTCTTTCTCTGCATTTCAGACTATTACTGCCATTTTGGACTCTGCAAGCAATGACCTTCTGTCAGAGTGTCACCGCCGGTCTTTGAAAAAAATCGCCAGCCAGCCAGACTCCAATGAAGAGATCGATGACACAATCCTAACATGATGGACTAAACAACGAAGTCCTCTGATCTGCAGAAGGCAGCAGAAGACTGACTGACATATTAAACAAATCCGTGTATGAGAACCTCAGACACACTCGAAGCCTGAGATGAGTCGTGTTTTGGCTGCATTCCCCAGCAAATTTTATTTTGTTTTTGGCATTTTTCTTTTTTCTCTTTTTTTCTTCTCCCCACTTTAAATCATTGTTTTAGCGGCCTTTAAGCCCAATTCATTTTATCATGTGATGCACAGGTTGTTCTCTTGTACCGAGCAACAATTGGAAGACACGATGCCAAATCCGTTTTGATATTTCAGTGTTTTGCTACTTATTTTACCAAAATGATTTCAAGTATTGCCACCGTTTATGAAATGGAGCCCCTTTCTTTACCTTTTATTTGAACTTTGAGTGTGACGGTTATTTTGGGGAAAGTAACTTCTTATAAAAACAAAAATCATTCTTATGTCAGTGATGCAGTTGTACAAAGGCAATACATAATAAAAGGTTCTGGATTTCATAGTCTCTCAGACTTCGTCACACCTCACTTCAACTCCACTAAGTTCTCTGATTCACTTTTCACATTTATCAAGTGGCTTTAAATGTCTAAAGGAAAACGTTTCAGGACTGGTGCTCAAACTGCTCTAAATTCTGATTCAGGAAGTTGTTTTGTTTTTTTTCTACGTTTGGCTCTGCGTGATCTCACAGAGCAGATATCCTTTTATCTCAGGCACACAGCTTTAAGTTGGCAGAGGGGCCGGAGCTAAAACAGCCCATTTCAGAGAGGATGAACTGACGGGATACACCTAGGATATGTGTAAGATGATTAAGAATTATTTAAAACTGTACATTATGCAAATCTGTTCTACTACAGAGCTGGGAACGGCCATAATAAATGCTCAAATAAATAATTTGAGATACTTCAGGGGACATGATCAAGCTAGCAACGTATCAAATCATGAGTCACATATTTGGTCATACGGTATTTAAATGAAGTAACAAGTACCCGAGTACAGGGGAAATGTCTGAAGCCTGGTGGTGTCTGGATGAAATAAAAGGCTACTGTAACACATAGAAGCCACGAGAGAACAGTGAGATAAAATGACAATCTTCCCCCTTTCATGGCTCCAAATTATTTCTAGTTGATGGCACAAAACTAGCAAATTGAATTTCCTCTCCATGCAAATACGAATTTAGATAAACTTCCTGTAAACTACTGAAATGTGGAGTTAAACTACGAGTTTAACAACACGTGCTTCCCAGTATTGTGTAGTTTAGGTTGTTTTCAGTGCATGAAAAAAAGCTTGAATCCGCGGGACGGCACGAGTCTCCGGCGCTTCTCCTGGCATGATTCTTGTGTTCATCAATGGGATGGGAGCGCTGCGCTGTAGCTCGAGTCTGCGCAGTGAGGCTGGGTCGCAGTTGGGTGCAGCTCCACCATAGGAGGAAGCGGAGTTTCCGGCTGTTTGCAGCGGAGGGTGAGGATTGCTGACGCCGCGAAACCCCGAGAAAAAAAGCCGCCGGCTCGGGGGGCTAGCAGTTTGTGATATCCTTAGTGGTGGTGGTGTTTTATACCGGGGGGATCTGGGGGCTGGTGATTTTCTTTAAGCACCGAGGGAGTCCGACAGCTAACCGAGCAAAGAAGCGGCACAAGGCGGGGGTGAGCCACCAGCTACCGGCATGGCCAGGGACTACGATTACCTCTTCAAGCTGCTCATCATCGGTGACAGCGGTAAGCCGACGCCGGGGATGCAGGACGGGAAGTGGGCCTTACCGTGTTTTTTTACAATGGGGGAAGCAGAAGTACTCTTTTAACCCGGCTGTGTACCATCCAGGCGCTTTTGCAGTGTATCATTTTGTCTTTTAGGCACTGAAATTACTTGTTAAACGTACACATCCGCCATATTTTTATGTCAGCGACAGGGCGGAGGTTGTGTGTCCGGGCTGGGCATGTCAGCCGATGAGGCCGGATACCGCCTCCAGACACTAAGGGTATATCTTTTGAAAATGTCAATTTTCGTTCTTATATCGGCGTAGACAATTGTTTTACCGCCGTAACACAACACATACTGTGACCTATACCGTTCCTGGGGTGGTAGGTTGTTTTTTTGGCCCTTTGTTTGTATCTACAGTTAGCTAGGTTGTGTTGGCTAGCTATAAGCTAAGCTAACATGGCAATTCCTTGCCTGGTTTTATATATATATATAACCAGGCAAGGATTGTATGTTATATATGTGTGTGTGTGTATATATATATATGTATAAATAACATTTACGTATCATTTGCTGCACCGGGAAACTTAAATGCTAAGAAATTCCCAGCACAGATGTAAATTCAACCTAGTCCGGTTAAGCTGTTGAAATGGGTTTTGTTATAAATTTAGATAGCCAGTTAGCTTGGGAGACCAAGACGGTTGGCAGTGAAGGAATGCTGCACTGTGAAGACATGTTTGCATCTAGCAAGTCAAACTACTGTGAAGTGAGACTGAGGTTAGTGTGAGCCAAAGTGCCCTTTGGTGTGTAAGTGGTAGCATTTTTTTTTTTTGATCATGTTAGTAATCAGGACAAACAACCACAGGTAGATGCATAAAAAAGATCAGTGTATATATGAAAAAAAATGTTTGCCCCACTTGTTTTTAAAAGGAAAACATGCATTAAGAATAAGGGGGGGGAAAGTGCTCCACCCTCAGGAGCTAGAGCCTCATCCTGCTGAACTTCTTTGTGAGCAATGATCTTTGGATTCATTGACAGCTCGGGTCCTGGCACTGCCCCATCAGCTGGCTTCTCACAGTGGAGAGACAAGGCAGTACAGCAACCCCTCACTGCATGTCACACACAGGGGCCAGTGTGCCCTCAGCTGCAGCATGGAAGCACTACTGTCTGTAGTGCTGCACAGAGATTTTTATTTATTTATTTGGGGGCTCTGACCTTCTGCCCTTGTTCTGTTGGCAGACCTGCCGCTTGCTGCTGAAAATCACTGAATCACTTGGTAAACGTGAACACCATTTAACCTGTGGCAAGTCAGAGGCTCTACGAAATTTCACACTACACATGAACTTCATTTTGTAAATAGAGATTTCACCAACGTTTCATGTATCAGAAATGTATTACCATTTTACATGGTCTGCGGTTAGTTTATGCAGCATTTTTGTCCAAATATAATTACAGGCTGACAGCAGAGGTGTCCTGGATAGG
>VUQR01018742.1:2494-13919 GCA_015108515.1 Hemichromis elongatus | reverse complement strand
CTGAAGGTGAACACGACATGTTAAAGCTGATGAATGCTCTTTTGCTTTGAAGCTTTGGTCATTGTATGTTTGAACAAAACTCTGTAGTGCTGAGATCACAGGAGCCTCATAGCTTTTATGTAAGGACGAATCAAACATGAAATAACAAAAACACAATAGATAAGCTGTGTAACCAGGCTGAAATTCAGTCCCAACTCAGGCCAGCAGAGTCACTTCCTAACTTTCAGTTGAAAACTCACAAGCAGTCTTACTCGCACTTATAAACTAACCCCTTTTGTAGTCCCTTTCTCTGTTTTCTTTGTCCTCTACTGTCATCTCTTGTCACCGTTTTTGTTTCTAAATTCCACCCGTTCGTATCTGATTATTTCAAGAAGCCACCCAGCGTCTGCCTCACTGAGGTTAAATTGATTAAGATTCTAGAGCTACCTTCGTGCTCTGAATGAGTATGTAGGATGTGGTTTTGCTTACCTGAAGCCTTCACCTTGTACACTGTTCAGCAGGTTAGAACTGTGTTTATGTCTTGAAGAACTAAATCTTTATTTACACAAAGATTAGAGCAGCGATTCAGCTTGACGTCCCCCATTTTTCTTTTTTCTTTTTTTTGTCTGTGTGTGTGCTGGTATCATGTGGCGCTGCTCTTGGTTAACTAGGATATAATATGCGAAACCAAAACTCTTGCTCTGTTGAGGTGTTTTCAGACTTGCCGGTATCAAAAATGCAGATTTGATATAGTGTGTGTTTGTTTTTTGTGCTGCTGTACTTTAAACGTCTTCCTGTTCGTGTGTTTCCTCCTCAGGAGTGGGGAAGAGCAGTCTCCTCCTGCGATTTGCAGACAACACATTTTCAGGTGCGAGGCTCGACCAAAGCAGCGATGTATAATCAGGACATATCTTCGTTTTAGTTTCCATGTTTTGATAATAAATCCGATTTTGTGTTTGCGTGCCCACTCGCAGGTAGCTATATCACCACGATCGGTGTGGACTTCAAGATCCGGACCGTGGAGATCAATGGGGAGAAGGTGAAGCTACAGATCTGGGACACAGCAGGGCAGGAACGTTTTCGCACCATCACCTCAACGTAAGTGGATCAGTTCACACACGCGTCCCTTCCTTTGCTTGGAGTCTTCAGGTGTGAAACCTTTTGTTAATGTTTCAACAATTAAATCTGAAACCATGAAAAGCTCTTTGTGGTCCTGACATTAAGTTTCATATGAGGAAGCAGTAGAGGTAAGTCTCTGCCGTTCTGTGAAACTGGGTGGAATTCCCCACACATCCTAATTACAGATGTGAGAGGGAGGCTCCTTGTCGCATGCTGCACTGCTCCATGACGGTGCCGAGTGTACGTCTTTACCCTCTAACACTTGCAGTGTGTTTCACACCGCTGTCCGTGTGCCTCGAGGGTGCACGCTGTTTGGAGCTCCCACGCCTTAAGAGGGAACATTGGCCTCAATTTTTCTTTTCTCCGCAGTTTACCTGAATAGGTAATATCTGTCCCAGAACTTAGCTGCGGTTCAGAAATCCTGCTTTCCCAAATTTTAATTTCTGTTTTCAAGAGCTTTTGGACATCGGTCGACTTTCACAACAAATAAGCATGAAGTCTGTCAGGATACAGAGATAACAGTCGTTAACTGTTCTTTTTTTTCTATCGAAATATTATCGCTTCAGTTTGGTCTCGTGGTTTGATCACAGCCAAACAGAAAGATGCTCTCTGAGCTTTCAGAAGACATCCTGTCATTTACCTCAACTCACATAGCTCGCAATACCACAAGTAAACGTCCGGAGTCTATTACATTTTAAGGTTGGATTTTGCAGCAGTAGTTGGCCTCCAGGAGTCAGATGGTGGGTTAGTGGGCAAAGAAAACTTGATGCAAAACTACTATGATCCCCATCTAACATTTGCAGTCATATATATTTTATTATACGAGAGTACTCTGAGCAGCACTGATGGAAACATCGTTGATATGACCTACGGCTTAAACTGCAGTTATCTCACACCCCTTTTTGACTTTGACTGAAGCAGACACAGGCTGCGCTTGGGAGATATTCAAGTGTCACTTGCCTCCCGAGTATTGTCTTGAATGGGACCAGGAGGGCATGTTTGACTGTTATGTACTAACACTGCTACTATCATCCAGAAAGCGTAAAATCCTTAACGCTTTAGCTCCTGTGGAGCATACCCATCCTAGTTTGGAAGGATTGTTGCCACTTGTTCTGCAGGAATCCCTCCAGTGAGCAGGCTGCCTGTTTAGGCTGATTGTTCCCTGTGCTGAACTAGAGTGGCGTGGTGCCTCATTAGATCCTAAATGAATGTTTCTGTGGACATGGATCAGGGGCAGTGACCTGCTGAGTCCACTCAGGCAGACTAACCTGAGGTGGTAGCCATATGTCAGTGCGCAGCTGTCTGTTTTCAGCCTCAGGCTTCAGTCACAGCATTATATCAACTTTGTCTTTTTCTCTTTTAGACACTTCTACCCTGTTGTTTTCTCATAATTATTTTCTGTCTTGCATTGTAAATTAAAGAGCTCATAATGAGATTAACAACAGTAAAAAGTCCCCAGGTGGACTCTTACCAAGGGCGTTTAGGTCCCACGGTCAAGCACCTGCAGAAAGCCACCTGAATGATGATTCTCTCAGTAAGTTCAGTATGCTAACCGCTACAAAAAAGGGGACATCAGGTCGGGCTGTGAGGCTGTATGTGTGTTTGGCAGTTTAAGGTTCTTTATTCATGCGCACTGAGCAGACACAAACACACACCCCTGCGGAGCGTCGGTCCATTATTGCTGGACATGGGGGACAAACCCAAACAATAGGCCTGGCGGTATCTTTTTACTGGTTTTGTGTGTTGCGTTTGTTTGTTTGTTTGATTTGTTATTTAAAGTCATTGTAGCTCTAATTATACAATTAGATGTTGCCACCCTTTACTAGTCAGCACTATTAATACCAGTCTGTAGACGGGAGCACTGCAGAGCAATGGTCAGCACAGGAGGTGTGCAAGAAAGTAAGGCAGCCGGACTTTTTCTACTTGATTGGTCGGATTTGTTTAGCCAGAAAATTAATCTACGAACTTCAGTAATTGTAGCATATATGTATGTATGATGAGAAGCGCTCTCCTTCCATAAATGATGAGAACCACGCTTGGTCTGTTTTCGCTTTACTAAAACCAAAGCTCTCCAAGAGTGTAGCACGGGCGTTTTCTTCTTTCCTTTTTCGTTCTTTTTTGGGGAATTTTTAAGTAGTCCTCTTGTATCTGGAGTCTTTGCAGTACACAGCATCTCCTCATCAGATCACCTTTGTATCAGTTTCAGTAGTAAGAATAGTTTTCATGGTATTGAAAGTCATACTCAATAGTGTTAGTTTACATTAATACCACAATGTAATGAAAATCCTTGATGCCACCAAACCCTATCAAAACAAGCTGTATGCGCGTGCGCGCGCACACACACACACACACACACACACACACACACACACAGAGACCCTGACAAAAGTCTCTTTGTGTTTGTTTGGCGTAGTGCGGTGGCACTGGGGATGCGCTCTGTCTCAGAGCTAGCCTGTTTTTGAAGCCAGTTCATTTGTCTGTGTGGTACAGATGTAGTGCTGTAGCTCTTTCCCTCACAGTCATGCACTCTGTCCTGATGAATGTTTATTAAGTTGTTCGGTTGTCCGAGTGTCTTTCCCCCTTGCTGGATAACATTAGTTATCTGGTTGCTAAACTACACCTTGTGAGAAGATTTAAGTTTAGTGGTAGTGGTATCAGAAGGTCTTCACACATCAATCCTGTTGGCCTTTTTTTTAATTTTCCAGTCTGTTTTGTGTTTTAGCCATTTCTGTTGTGTATTTTATTTTATCTGTTAACTTAGCAATTTGTTTTTAACTTTAGCTTTAACAATTTCTTTTATTTTCTATTAGCTTTATAAAACTTTATAAATCTCTGTTTATTTATTAATCTTATCTAACAAAGGGGTTTTTTTTAGCCACAGACGTTACATCCATGTTTTATAATGTCTACGAATGATCCGTATCCAGTTATGCTCTTGTTCGTACCCTTTGGCCATCAATTTCAGTTTCAAAGTCTTGCTGGTGTACTACCATTTCTCTATAGTAGAAGTAGAAGTGGTTATAACTGTTCAGCTAATTAGAACTATTTTGTCTAGCTGGTCACAGCGGATGGCTCACCCTCCCTGAGCCAGCTTCTGTTGGAGGTTTCTTCCTGTGACAACGGAGATTTTCCTTCCCACTTTCACCAAATTCTTGCCCAGAGGGGTTGTATGATTGTTGGGAGTTTCTTTGTATTATTTTAGCGTCTTTACTCTACAATTTAAAGCACCTTGAGGTAACTGTTGTTGTGATTTTAGTAAATAATCACATTAAAATGAATTCAATCGATATTTGTCACAAACAACAAGCTGACCGTTTCTCTTTTCTTCTGTCTTTAGATATTACAGGGGAACACATGGGGTCATAGTGGTATATGATGTCACGAGTGCCGAGTCCTTTGTCAATGTAAAACGATGGTTACATGAAATCAACCAGAACTGTGACGACGTGTGCCGAATATTAGGTGAGTGCGCGCCGAAGAACACCGTGGCACTGTTCTCACCTCGTCTTCTTTAGCTTAAAAAAATACTCTCTCGTATTTGCTGGCAGTATGGGAATAATTTCGTCCTCCCTTCTTTTACGCTGGGCTGTTTTCTGTTTCTAGTGGGAAACAAGAACGACGACCCAAACTCCAAGGTGGTCGAGACGACTGACGCGCAGAAGTTTGCGGAGCAGATGGGAATCAGCCTTTTCGAGACGAGTGCAAAAGAGAACGTAAATGTTGAAGAGGTAACTCGTTGTTTTGTGTTATTTCTAGCCTCCGACTGATGAGCTTGTCTGGAGCTGTTTGCTAGACATGCACAGAAGCTCTGTTTGCCACTGCTGCACAAAGCATCGCTGAAAGTTGTTTTTGCCCTGCGAAAACAATCTGCTAACCATTTACTCAGTTAATTCGACTGAGTACCGCTATTTAAAATGGTTCATAATCACACAGCACAAAGAATGGGGACCAGTTTTTGTTTTTAAAAAAGCTAAGAGTGGATTTTATTACTTTTTTTCTTTCTGAGTGTTCGATTGGCTTCAGATATATAGGGTAACAATGAGAAAGGTGTCGATTTTTCAAACACCTACAAGTTGGCTAGCCTGCTTTGGCACAGAGGTAAACAAATCCACCCCAAGACTCATTAATCAACACAAAAATAATTGCACGTATGTGGAAACTCCTCGTCACAGGTTTTCCGGCGTTGTGAACAGCTGCTGATGGATTTTTGTCGCCTGATTCTTAAGCTCAGTTATCCAGGCTGCAGCCTGATATTTAGAAATAAGACTCACGTGAGGCTTTGAACTGTTCCTTCTATACTCTAGACACAAAGATCTGACCGCTCTAATCAGTTTGTGCCTCTCTCGGCAGATGTTCAACTGCATCACGGAGCTAGTGCTAAAAGCCAAGAAGGAAGTGCTCGCCAAGCAGCAGCAGCAGCAACAAAACGACGTGGTCAAACTCACCCGGAACAGTAAACGAAAGAAAAAGTGCTGCTAACAAACTCGAAGCCATCCACAGAAAAGCGGGCGGCGCCTTCACATGCGTATACACACATACACGATGGGACTCAGAGCATCTAAATTAAAGAGCAGATAAAGATTTAATAAATATATGGTGAAAGATTTAAAAAAAAAAAAAAAGATGACGAAAATGTCCCCTTTGGACAAAACTAATCATGAAGACTTTAATAAAAGAAATTGTACAGATTTTATTAGACATCAGATCAAGTTTTATTTGGAATTCAGCAGATGGGCACTATTGACCTGAGGTCCTACTTTTTGGTTCAAGGATCTGCAAGCTGACCGCTGACAGCTATAATACCCCGATTTGTATCCATGTCCACAGCCATGTTTCTCTCACATCAGTATCTCATGTCTCCTTCTCATTCCCCTGCACACGGGACATTTCGAGTCGGGTTGGACTCTGCGTCTGAGGAGGAGGAGGGCTCACCTTTCCTGGATTAATTGTTTTTTTGGGGTAGGGGGTGGGGGTAGGGGGGCGGTTATTGGAACAGGTGTCTCTCCACTGAACATCTCCATTGAACGTTTCTGTGTTACCATGGCTTCACGCCAGCAGATCATGAACTTCTAGGTTTTGTTTTATTTGACTTGTTGGGGGAAAAAATCACTTGGAGGAGGAGAAGGATGATTAGTAGTCGACCTTTAGCAACTAATCTGATGGACAGAACTGGTGACTTTTTTTCTTTTTTCTGTATTTTGCCAAGTTTTCCATTGTTTCCTTTCAGACTTCCAGTAGTGCTGAGCCATCCATAATAGATTTTTGTTTTTGAGTGCAGCAGAGCAGTTGAACCACTCTGGGACGTCGAGCTCCTCGTGCACCTTTCACTGCAGTCTTACTATGCTTTCAGAGTTTGCTTTTAAATCTTTCCCCACAATCTTTTTGTTTTTCTTCTTTTTTTAAAACAGTGATACTGCCAATATTATATATATTAAAAAATAAATATTAGGAGCTGCAGCGCCTCTCATTGGATTGTTGCCATAGTGGCCCGCGGTTGGCCAAGACACTTGGTGAACTGAGTCCTCAGGAAGCGCTCCCTCCATCCCTCTCCCTCTTTTACTTCTTTTTTCCTGCAGCGACCAGCCTTCGCTCCCCCGATGCCCACACATCAGCACCGCTCTCAGCGATGGACTCCTGCATTTGCTCCAGCGACAGTGCATGGGAGCGCTCTGCCAGGACACCCATGCAACCACCCACACCTCCCAAATACATTGCAGACTGTGGTTTTCAACCTTGTGTTTTTGAGCATGTAACACTGTTTGACTGGGTGTGTTTAAAAAAAAAAAAAAAAAAAGTTATGCCATGCATTTTAACATTCAAGCTGTCGTGGATTTCCTGCGTTTTCTCATCTTGCAGAATATTCTCAACAGTCGACTTAGGCATTAAGGTTTATCGCTTTGCTTTTCATGGTCATGACCTGCACTACCTGCTTAAACTGAGGTGTTACAGGACAGTGTTTTTTTGGCGACCCCCCCACGTTGAGAGCGTGGCGCGCAGTGGGCCTGTTAACATAAGAACAAATGGGGATGAACTGCAGCACTGGATCCGCTCCCTCCCCGCCAGGATTTGCCACAGAGGCCGAAGCGTTGTACAATGTCTTACTGACGTTATTATTATTTTTTCTGTCTTTGGAATTGGGAGCGAGCTAGATGTTGCACAACCTTCTGTGGGAAACGCTTTGTTTCCACCTCTGGGCAGGCTCTGGCAGCCGGTTTGGGATCCCGATACGTGTCGAAAGGTCACCGTGACCTCAAGGGCCTCGAAATGATATCAAATCTCACACTCTATGATTTCTCTTCATTATGTGTATGTATATATAAAATATATTTGTGTGTTTATATTCAATATAGAACATACACACATGATTAGCACACCAACTGCACATGTGTTAAACATGGGCCGTGTGCTGTGGTTGAAAGACACTTGTCAGCTGTGGTTTGCTGTACACTGGAGACAAAGATGTACTATTCATTTTTCCCTACATGAATTTAATCAGTAATAAACGTTTTAAAAGAATAAATATTTGACACATAACGACTGATCTCTTTTGTCAGTGGTCGGAGCTTCGGTCCCAACTTGAGTTTAAACCTGTGTCCTTTTTACTTTTGCTTTTCTCTGAATAAAACTTTAATGGGAGAGAGTGTGTTATGGTCTTTGGACACCCTGCGACTTCATTTATGTGTTCATGTTCATTTAGAGGTTTATTACCATCGAAGGAGCACCAGGTGGAGTAGATGCCCTCTTACCTCATACTAAACATCATCAGATGATTTTACAGGCTCAGTGCAGCCAGCTTCTCTTCAGTCATTTGATCATTTACTCCCGTCCTTCACATTGTTTATTAAAATGTTTTATAAGACTAGTTTGTAATGCTGTGAGACAATAACCAGACAGGTCAGTCCGTTTTTCAGTGCTTTTGTTCTGTGCTGTTCAGTTTCTGAATTATATCTTTAACTTTTTAAAAAATTATTATTATTATTATTACAGCTTTTGTATCTTTTGGGTTAAACCTAAAATTTCTGCACAGAGGAAAAATAAATCTGATTTTAATTAAAATTCATAAAAACTAAAAAATACCATAATTACAAGAAGCTTTGTGTGAAACCTTTTCTGTGATTTCAGATGATCTTTTATATCTAAAGTATTATGAGAAGAAAAAAAAGTTAGGAAACTTAACTTATTCCAAGTTATATGTTTTAGTTTAACTTGTAAGTTATAGTACGGCCATGCCACGCCCAATCATGTCTCTGAAGCTGAGCGGGAGGGTCAGCGGTTTGATCCCTGCTCATGCCATTTGCATCATAATGATTCCCAGGTGAAGATGAAGTGCTAAATAAGTACCAGTTTGCTTTGTTGGGTGGTTTGCAGTCCAGTGCTGTCTGACCAATGGCAGCTATATAACTTTTGTAGGTTTTGTTCATAAATAAAAGAAAATGACAAATTAAGACTTAATGAAAAGTTAATGCATCGTCTAAGCTTGAATAATATTCATCCGGTTAATCTGTTTGCGAATCACATCAGATCCCAAACATGATAATAACAATAAAAATAAAACTTTTGTAAAACTGCTTTTGCCTGCTGAAAACCTGAAGCATCAACACGCGTGGCTCTGAGAAGCACGGGCGGCAAGGATCCAGATCTCTAATCCAAGTCAGCAGAGACGAGTTGATTGTAAAGTATTTATTCGTACAAAAACAAACCAAAAAAAAAGTCTTAAGAAAATTGCATGATTAATATTTTGAATAGTCCGAAGCATTTTTCTAACTGAAACAGTGCCGTTAGTCATGGGTGAATGGAAGCACTCACACGGAGCACAATGGGCCCAACAAAAGCTCTAAATTCCTAAACAACTACGGCTCAAGGAGACACAAGCAGACATTCAATGGCACGTCTGTGTCTGCCCCTGGACACACACTCCATCCACGGTGGCAGCAGCGTGATGTTTCCCACAGAGACACAGCGGAGCTCTAAAAATGCTTTCAGTCGGTCAATGAAGGAGTGGACACAGTCGACAGAGGGAAAGACAGAACTGAATATTATACACAGTGTGATTTCTCTACATGAACAAACGAACTGAAGTCTGGTGTCGGGCACAAGCCACAGGTATTCAGTCGGAGCTTTCTCACACCTGTCATCCAGTCACAAACCTGTAAATCTGAAGGTCCACGCTTACTACTTATTTCTTCCAGAACGGGGAACGTGTTCCTGTTCTGCTGTTTCTGATGACGTCACATCAACCGGAGCAGGGAGACGACTTTCTGATAAGACACCCCTTTAACGCAGAGATGTTTACGAGGCTGCGTTAAGGTAAAACAAACCATTAATACACACGAATGTTTAAGAATAATGTGTTATTAATGAAGGCCTTTTCTATCTTTTTATCTTACAGTTCCCAGTGCATTTCTATTGTTGAGTTGTTGAAGTGTGTAGCTTCATCTGAAATGATATTTTTGTAATACCTTATGCAAACTAATTTACACATCAGACAGGCTCCTACTGTCAACCTTTTTAAATCTTATCTTAAAACATCTTTATATTTACTGGCTTTTATTACAGCATGAGAGTTATTTAACTCATATTTAATGTTTGGTAATATTTTACTGGGTATTTTGTATTCTTGTACAGCACTTTGTCAGCGTTTCTGTTGTAATTAAATGTGCTATATAAATAAATAAACTATAACTTTGACTCTTTAAAATAGGTTACCTATTTTTTCATTATGAGCAGTTAGCCTGTTGATCCATTTATATGCACTCAGTCACATGTAAACAAACAACTAACAACAGCAAGTTTACATATTTATGTGACAAGCTACGCCTTTATTAGCAGTTTGATTTTTCTCGATCGAACTGAAAAACTCAGTCAAAGCTCAGAACTAATCCCTAAAACATCAGTAAGCAATTTAGTAGTCGTTAAACTAGTTGTGACATTTTCTGAAGTATTTATTTGGGATGTCTTATCAAAAAGTCGCAGGAGAAAGTGTCGCATGAACCGAAGCGAGGTGATGTTTTAAGGGATGTCAGCGGGTGTGATGTTTGACTGGAACTATAATCTCTACTGCATGCCACACCAGAACAACAAAAACTAAATAAAACAGAAGAAAATCAAATACAGTCTACAAACAACATTACACAGCTGTTCTTCTGTCTACAAAAAGACTTTCATTCAAAAGTTACACGTTTTTTCATATAAATATATCAAGTTCATCCAAACCTATTTAACTTTTTTTTTATATATATAAAAATCTTTCTTTGGGTTGATCCTCCCAACAACCAGCTGAGACGACACAAAGACATCTGCATAGGTTTGCACAGCTGCGTTAGACGTGAGTTCGAACACAGACAGACATGAGAGACATCGCTGCGCCACACTGGGAGTCGTCCATGCATTTCAGGTCGACGCGTGCTTTTCGACGACAGAAAAAAAACGGAAGCCCGCGGCCGAGAAATCAAAGTGCCCGTGAAGTATTGAAGCAATGAGAATGGAGGTAGAACTTTTAGTGTTAGTGGCAAACGCGAAGCGGAGCAGCAGATGCCGAGCACTGTGGAGGACGTTTTGTGGAGTCGCTGTACACTCACATGCTTTTTAACAATGAGAAATTCAACACGTTGTTGTTGACTCGGAGAGCTGAGGAGCCCTCTGCACACAGCACTTCTGCCTTCTTCTCATGCTGATGTAAACATATTGGAAATTTTGGTCAACTAGGAAGATGATTGACATCATGGGGACAACGTTCAACAGCAAATTTTCATTTAAAAAAAATTATACTTTTTTTTTTTTTAAATCTTAAATATAACATTAAATGTAGAAAAATAACAGCTGGACAGACTTTATAAATTACTTGAGCTACCCAAAGGTTTATTCAGGTGTCAGAGGTGAACATGGAGGCCTAACAGCTGTTCATAGCACAGCTCATTACACATTCACTCAATTCAGCTATTCTATTATGAACCTTTTCCTTTTGGGTTAGGAAGCTAGAAACTTAACGTTAACCAAAAAAAAAAAGGTTTTGTAAACTATAACAGGTAAAAGGTCGACTGGAGTGTGTTGGTTGCATTATACAAAAACGTTCGGATTTGGGTTTCTTCTCCTGCTTTCAATGAAAAAATAATTTCTTTAAAGCTGAACCAACTGTTGCAAATGGAATCATCTGCAAATACATCAAAAACACATAATGTCACGTTGTATTTAAGTCGTTTGGCAACATGACCACATCTGCATAGCTGAAAAAGCAGTTCCAAAAACTACCTGCAGCATCACTTAAGGCTGGCTCCAAAAGTGAGTGATTCCCCTAAAGCAGGGGGGGGGGGGGGGGCACCCCCCTCTG
>VUQR01018741.1:0-19784 GCA_015108515.1 Hemichromis elongatus | reverse complement strand
AAAAGTTAATACAAAAAAAAAAAAAAAAAAGGAGGGAATAGAAAAAAAAAAAAAAAAAAAAATTTTTTGAAAAAAAAGTTAGAATTTTTTTTTTTTTTTTTTTTTTTTTCCAGTGGCCCTAATCCTCTTCCGTACATAACAGGCATCATAAACAGAAATAAACCAGGGACAGATCTTATAAACCTAAAAGGAAAGAAAGGTGCTGGGGCTAGCACTGCTAAGGTCCATTTAACTTGACATATTGGTTGTGTTGCACGCAAAAAGTGGTGTTGCCACAGCTCTGTGCTATGTCTACTGGTGCTGAGGGTGCAAGTACTTAATGCAATATTCTCCTGAACAATAGGTGTTACTGAAAATTATATAACAGAAGAACCGTATGGCCAAACTACATGTTAGAAACTTGAAACTGTATTTGTTTAGCTTGTGACTAAAAGGCAGTCTAACCCAAACCTAACACCTCTGTGCTTTGCAATGAAAATAAATTAAAATGTATTTCTAAACACCCTGGACTACCACCAGCTGACACACGGTTTATTGTGGAGATATCATCTGAATTTCAGGAGCGGGACCAAACATCCTTCACGCCCCTTCCATCCTTCTCCAACACTAGCTGTTCTCATTTTCATGCCCCACTCGTCCCCCCAATTTCCCTCTCTCCTCCAATTCTCCTCCTCCCTTCCTTCATTCACTTCTCGTTAGTACATGGGGATCTGCCCGGCCCGGGAGCCGTCGCCAGTCCCCTTCGAGGCCTTCCCCAAACCGCAGCACCAGTTCATACGTCCTCATCCCTCACCGCTCATGTTCAGAGGTATTGGTCCCAGCTAGTGAAATGTCAGTTAAATTAGAACAGATGCAAACACTTCACCAGTTGAAATGTGACATATTGTGTTGCCAGTCAAAGCTTGTTAGCATACCTTCCACATTCCAACTGAACATAAACATGAGAGCATGATGTGTACTTCCATATTTTGAGATGTTATGTAATCAGATCTATACGAGCTTGGTGAAGAGCTTTGAGTTAGCATTTGATGATGAGCATCAGAGTCCGTGAGAGGCACAGAGGAAAGAAAAGGGCATCAAAAATAAACTCGATAACTGCCCTTTGTTCCGCCTCACTGCGTCATAACTTGATTAGTTCAGAAAATGGCTTGGTTGTGTTTCCAGCTCTTCTCTGTCATCACAGCGCACCCTGAGAATGTTGATTAGAGCCAGTTCGGCACGAATATTTGAGGACAGACAAACAGAATGCAGCAGATTAACCAATGCAAGATGGCGCGTGCTGACAGACAAGCACAGACACAACAACATTAATCCTACAGCTAACATAGCCTAGTTCTCGTTCACTCGCGCGCGCACACACACACAGTCACACACACACAGTCACACACTTCCTCTCTTTCTGTAACGCAATTATCTGTGACAGCAATGACCGAAGATCAAGTTTCACTGGATGTCTGCACGATTACTTTAAGCCTGGGAGTTATGGTGTCAGGGCAAATCCTGGACTCTGATGCTCATCTCTGCTTCCAAACATAGAACACATCCTAAAAAAGCCACAAATGACTTTTTTCTTCTTTCGCACATTTTAAATCTGTGCTTTACGCCAACAAATGAACCGCAGTGCTGCTGCTGGGGAGCAGCTCTTTCTGTGATTTGTGAGTTCAAAAAAATGTGCAATAAATTTTTGATTAAAATGTGAAAATCTCTCAGGTTATGAAACATTTATATAGTATAAAGTAGTTTCTAACTGCGCAGTGATATATAGCTTTATGTAAACTAAAGATCTAAAGAAGATCCCTGCTGCAGAGGTACAGGACTGATAATCTTTCCTGTGTAGAATTTCAATACCTCTATGTCAGTTTTATCAGCACGTAGCCAGTCAGTGAATCACCTTGTCTAGACTAAAATATCATCACAGGTTACAATGATTGCTGTAAAACCTACAGATAGGGATGCTTCTGCTCTAATGATCTTCTGATCATTAATCTAGAACCACAACAAGGTGGAAAATTTGTGAAATGTATTGATAAATATTGGATAGATACATTACCAGCTTGGTTATTCCCATATCGTGTGCCATAGCAGCTTCATGTTTGATTTTCCTGTTGGTATAGCAGCCTCCTGGCCTGGAAAAACTGAATGCAGTTCTTTGAATTGAAACTTAAAGGTGGCTCTGGAACCGATTCAGTATCCATGGTTGGATGAAGCTAATAGACCTATGATATTTTGGTTGAGTGACATATTGGCTAATATTAGCCATTTGGCTACATGTCAGCTTTGGCATTTATAGCCGCCAATAAATGAAAACTTTAAAAGTAAAGAAGAGACACTGGTTAACCGCGCTATTCAATACAAGTCAACTCAATTCAACTGAATTCTATTTATGCAGTGTTAAATCACAACAACTGTAGCCTCAAGGCACTTTATCTTGTATTGTATTGTGTTGTATTGTATAAGGTAAAGATCCTACAGGGATACAGAGAAAACAACAACAATCAAACAGTTCCCTATGTGCAAGTGCTTTGGCAGCAGTGACAAGGAACAACTACCTTTTAACAGAAGGGAGGGCACTTCACAGCCAGAGGATCTAAGTGGAGCTGAGCATATTGTAAACAAGTAATCCATGATTTTTTTTGTGACAATAAAACAATATTATTAAATTGCATTGTCATAATATGTTGTTAAGGAACTGTAACTACACATAAAACGTTGGGGAAATGTTCATAATTTGTGTGTCAGAAAGAAAAGAATTGTTGAGCTACATATTGAACATTTTAAAATCACCAAATATCAGTATCAGTCTTAAAAATCCTATATTGGTGTGCTCTATGTTAGTTTATGCTATTTTAGTTTTGGAGCATATTTCGACAAGAGGGTGAAGTAGGACTGGTTACCTGTCAAAGGTAAACCGTTCCTTTTCTCTGTGACAGGCGAGAGTGAAAGGCCTGTGTGTGTGTGTGAAACAAACACACACACACACAAACCATAGCATCATAGCAGTTCTGAGCAGCGGCCACGTCCATCTCAAAAATAAGTGTAAGTTTATAAGCTATACTCTCACTGCTACACACATTGAAGCTCACACACCTGCCACTGCTGAATTGATTCCCCCGAGGTACTTGTTGCTGCCTTCTCCCTGCTGAGTTGAGCTCAGTGCTTCATTGTATGGAGCGACATGGTAAGAACCTCAATGTCACGCATTAATGCGGAGCATACAAGATTAGTTTTAACAACATAATTGCACCATTCACCTGAACTGTGACATTGCTAAATCTTGTCTCCTAGTATTATAAACCACCGTGAAGGATTTCTGATGAAACCCACACTCATGTCTCTTTTCTAAATAGGTATTTTCATTGTAATCAATGGCTAATTCTTTACCTCCTCTGTGTTTTTCTCTCTCCTGTCATTGCTGTGAATGCTGCCTCCAGACTGAGGGAGCAGTGGGTCATCAGGTTGGAGCAGAGGAATCAGCACCTGCAGAGTTTCTTTGAGGAGAGAATGAGACGAGAGCAGAAATCCCAGGAAATCCTCGGAAAGCCTGATTCACCCTGAAACCAGCAAGTAAGCCAGGGGGTGGTCAAAGAAAGAACTGCTCCACCATCAGGCTGCAGACCAACGCCTGCTATCAAGTTACTGTTCATGGTGCTAAAGGTTAGACCTTTACACATGTCATTTATTTTTATGTAATAGAGGAACTAAAACAAACAAAACACAAAGCGATATTCAGTATAAATTAAATCCACGAAAACTCCCTGAACCCTGTTATACTTTATTGCTGTCTGGTGCTTAGTCAGTGTTACGTAAATACATTGATGCTACCATGTGTTCTTAAGTAAGTAAATGTGATATCTATATTTGGAAGGATCGCATTAAAAGATGCAAAATGCTTCATGTGTTGGCTGTTATTGATGCCCTGCAATGTTGAGAATGAACAGTACTGGGGATTAAAGAGCAATACAGTGCAGCTTCCTCACAGAGTAAACTGGCTGAAGTAATGCACAGGCACGTGGACATTAAGCCGGGAGAGGGCCGGGTTTTTAGTGCTACAAGTGCTAATGGTGGCCATAAATGTCAGCTATGAAAGATTCTTAATCCTAAATGCACAGGTAATATTACAGGTAATCCAGTATTTAACCTCCATGACAAGTGTTTTCTATGTTCTGTCTCTTGAGGTTAGTGATTAGTTAGTTATTATGGTTTACTTAAGTAACTAGAGAAATATACATGTTTGCTCTAAACCCTGAATTTTTCTAGTCTAGATCATTTCTAGACTAGAAAGTGAAAAATGTCTTTTTAAATTTTTTGAGCAATAGCATCTATCCTGTCTCAGAATGATGCTGGACAACAGATTCATGCATTTGTTACTACAGACACTCTGTAGTTTAAGATTAGCCTTTAAACCTACCTTTTGAATCTACGTACAGTATCAGAAGGTGCTGCATCATCCATTACCTATGCTGCACCAAGCATTTAACCTCCACTCCTCTCTTTTCAATCCCATATGTTGGTATTTCGTTAACATTTTTCCTCTCTCTCCTTTAGTTTGTGAGCTTTTTTTTTTTGCCCTCTATTCTCTTGTTTTCTCTTTTTCTTTTACCTCAGCCCCTGAAGTGTTGCAGTACATGGTTGCCCCCCTAAACCTGGTGCTGTTGGAGGCTCAGTATGGCATCAGTAAACAAGGTTATCATTAGCGTGGATATCTCAGGCATACAGCTCTGTAACTGAGCTCAGGGTTAGTCTGCTCACTCCTTAACCCTTCTGTGTGCACAGCAGTTATAGGTCACTCTGCTTGATGGGTAATATGGCTGTGATGGTGACTCTTTGATTCCATCTTCTTGAACTTGTTGCTTCTTTTTAAGTGTCAGTGTTTGCAGTAAGTTTGAACCCAGTAGTTATTTCTTTTATTGTTTTTTTCTCTCCCCAGGACGTGTGCAATGAAGCAACAGTCTGTGCTGCAGGGCTGTGGACAAAACTGTCCACAAGCAATAAAAACCAAAGCCAAAACTACCTAACGACTGTCTAGGATTTAAATTGAAAAGATTGTAGAATGCAATTTTAAAGCACTGCTTAAAATAATTGTTCTTTTCAGTATTTTTTTTTATTATATAAAAACCCCTCAGACTTCAAACTGCTTTAATCACCTGGTTTCAGATATTTTATCTACTCCTTGCTCTCTCTGATGTCAGTAAGAAGGGAGGACCCCTATATGGTCACCTGAGGCACACAGCTCTTGCTGTACAGAAAACGACTGCTGAACCGAGTGGCTGTCTAAGATATAAAAAAATTAAAATTTAAGATTCAATATTGTACCACAGTCATTTTGGGAATTGCTGTTTTATACCTGAAATTAATTAACTTACGTTTTTTGACTTTTTTTTTTTTTTTAAAAACAAACAAACAAACTTTGTTTTTCCACAGTGTGCACTTTGTTTTATATTTGCATATTAACTACGACTGCAGGTTCTGTGTACTCAGACCCAGTGTATGTCCACAAATATCATATAACTATTTTAATCTTTTTATCCTGAATTTTATTTTTGAACAGTTATTCATGCAAAATTAAAGTCCCAGAATAAAATATGAAGCTAGGACAGAATAACCATAACAGGTCATTTATTGCAGCATTTTTACTCTTATTTAAGTAGATCAAACCAAAGCGCGACTATTGAAGCCTTTACATTTTAATACACTAATCATACGTGTAAAAATGTGTACTGTGTAATATGCAGTGTAATTGAATTCATATTGTACCTTATCAGTAGCTACTATATATCTATATCAATATAAATATAAAACTTTTAGCTGACCAGTTAACTTGATATTTTTAACGTTTTCTGAACATATTCGCCATTAGTCCATGGTGTGCTGATTCTACATTTCTTCTTGTGACCACCAGATGGCAGCAACACACAGAGAAACGTAAGCAGCAACTTGGAAATACTTTATGCTGCATAGTTAAAACGTGTGACATCACTGTCTACACTCAATTTGTCATGTTTTGTTCCTGTTTTATATCGCTTATAGCCAATAAAGCCAGCGCTGCACTTGTACAACAGTAGTTTGGGCAAATGTGCTGCTTCCAACACGAAGAGAAAGTGCTTCTTTGCTTACAAGCAACCGCCATAAAAGAAAGAACTATTTTTTTTCCACTTTGAAGAGGAAGAATTGCAAAGATTTAACTCCGTCAAACATCTTTGAGATGAACTGGAAGGCCTACTGCAGGCTTTGCTGACCTTATCAAGCAGTGTCAGAGCTGAACTGCATCTGAAAGAGTGAAAATCCCAGCAGCATATTTAGAATCTCCAGAAGGTGGAGGAACAGAGGATGTTGGAGCTGGACATTAATCTGCACATATGGTTGAAAGGTTCGTCTGTATTCATACAATTGGTGATGTTCAGTACGTTGGGAATGTCAGTAAATTAGATTTTTCTATGCCAGTATCTCCTTACCTTTTCCTTACTTCCAGTTTCCTCTTGCTATTGATACTGGGTTAAAGACAGACTGCATTTTAATCACATGGTTTGGTCTCATAGCTCTTATGAGATAAGAACTTTGTGTGATGCTCTGAATGTTAAAAAGAAAAAGTATTTCATATTCTGGTCTACTTTTGTGTCAGCGATCAATCTGAAGCAGATTAGTGGCATTGACCACGTGGACTCCTTTGTTTGAAAAGATCAGACTTCCTTGAGTTTTATCCTTCGATCAACATTAAGATCCTGGGATGAAATCAGTCGACTTATTCGACAAAATCAATCCACAGCTGCCGTTTACCCCTTAGAAATATGTCCGTGCCTCAAGTTTTCACAGAAAACATTGTTTATCAAACAGCATTCTGACAAGAAACACGGCATCAAAACTAAGTGAGAGAGTCAGAAGTCAGATTGTTATTCTGTGCAAAGAAGGGCATCAAATCATGGTTCGACTAGACAAGAGATGGTGCCAGAGGCAACTGAGTTTAGATTTTCTGTGGGAGTGACAAGAATGGACAGGATTAAGAATGAGTATATAAGAAAGAGAAGAGAGGTGACACTTAGTTTGGACATGTGTGCACGAGGGATACTGGGTATACTGAGAGAATGATGCTGAAGAGGAAGTTACCAGGCAAGAGGAAAAGAGGAAGATCCAAGATATAGTTTATGGAATTTCAAAAAGAAGTACAAGAAATGAGAGGAAGATGAAAAAGATGATGATGATGATGATGATGATGATGATGATGATGATGGGAGAATCAGCTCAAGAAGTAATAAGAAGAAAGACAAAGGAAGAAAAAGACAATTTAGAGGAGGAAGAGCAAAGTGAAGAAGGAGCAAGAAGATAATGAGAAGAAAGAAGTAAAACAAGCACAAGGACAAAAACTGCAATGAAATGTATTTACATTATCATCAGCAAATAAATGAGATAAAATGTTGTTGAGAGACAAAATCCAATCAGAAGAAAAGTGAACTATGTGGTAAAAACACGACAAACTTTTACGCTTTTTATTTTAGTCAATCCAATCGATTCCAGATTTTATCTACGATGGACTTTAGATGCCTAAATTATGACAAGTTTACCAATGAGAACACCATTAAATGATAACCAAGCAAATCAACACAGACATTTAAATAAAGCAACTTCGCCATAGAAACAGAATTTACTAATAAATAAATAAATAAAATAATAATCTTATTGTGTTTTGAGGTCAAGTGTTTTGTCCTTTAAAGAAATGCAGATGTGGGCAAAATTCTTCTTGTGAGTTTCAACATCCCAACATGTTACAAAAAAATGGGTTTAAGAGTTGAAATTATTGATTAATCCATGTTAGAGATGAGCAGCAGAAGTCTGAGATGATAACATGTTACAAACCAGCAAAATGTGTAACAGCGCCAATAAAACAACACACTGGTTACTATTTTGTTACAGACAACATAACTCAGCAGGCACAAAATACACCTTAAATTAAAATATATATTTTTCAGAGTGCAATCCTCCGAGGGGACATGTCAGCTGGTCACCAAGAAAGCAGAGCTTTGACAAAAGTGAAAATCACATTTAAATGAAAGCCACGATCTTTTTCTATCCTAATCGGGAAGTTTTATTGCCTTAACCTCACCAAAAACGTTCTGTCCAGGAACACATTTCAGCAGATTCAATTTTGTGAGTATTTCTCCTACATGACTGTGACGATCAAACCCACAGTGAAATATTGTTCAAATCAGGGGGTGTCCAAATTGACTTTTCCACTGACAAAGGGAGAGCAGCCCTCCATTCTTCACAGAAATGCTTAACTCTGCAGTTTGCATCTTTGTGGGGAAGGAATCATGCTGCAGCAGGATAATGAGCCCAAACACACCTCAAATCTTTCAAGAAGGGCTTGAAGATTAAAACCTGCCGTGGACTTTCCACCACAGTGACCTGAAATCAACTCCACGCATGAGTGCAGCTAAAAACTGAGAAAAACAAACATTTTGGTCATCACAGGAAACTTCTGGGACAACATAGGTTATCTGATTGTGCACAAACCTGTTGAATCGTTGGTCTCTGATGTGTCCTTGACACGAGTGTGGTGTCACCGAGAGGGAATGATGATGTGCAAGCTGGGTGACCTGCGGGTTCTGGAAAAACTTTGTGAATAAATGAGACTGGACGTGACCTGCTAAATTTAAAGAATAACCTTGCTGCTGACAAAGAGAAAAACCTGAGTCACTGCTGCCGCTGCTGATAACAACCCAGAGAGAGTGGAAACAAAAATATTCTGCGATTAGAAATAATGATGATGACAGTGGTGATGATGCTTTTGTCCCAGTGGTGGTGAGACTTGGGGCCTGTTACAGTTTGATATTCTCTGACCGTAGACTGTGAGCTGACTAACCTTCGCTGTAAAGGGTGAGAACAGCTGTTCTTCTGAATTAGGCAAATTGAAGCTCTGCTATTACAATTCACTGGGCAGAAGGTAAATAGAGGGTAGGACCTGATCTGGCAGAACCACTCAAAACACTTTTATGTAAATCATGAAGTAGTGTGAATGTGGCTCTTAGTGTAAACTCCATCTACAACCCCAATCCCATAAACACTGTGACACTGTAAAAAATAAATAAAAACAGAATGCAAGACTTTTTTACCACCTGACTTGACCACACTTATGTGATATGCTATTAGTAAATGTAAATCTGTGGATCATCCTGCTGTCTTATCAGAGGCCAGTATGTGTGGTGGACCCAGAAGCAGACTCGAGGGACTGGTTGGATTGGTAACAAAATGCAAGTTTAGAGGAATGTGTAAGGACATGAACAATCTGAAGCAGGAGAGTCAGGGCATGGACAACAGAAACCGAGTGAGAGAGAGGTTAGTGCTGGGTGGAAAACAGCTTGCAAAGGTGATTTGCGATTCTGGAGGAAGTTTACTTGCAGGTCGGAGTGTAAGTTGACATCAGGGAGGGTGACTGAGCATGAATCTGGCTCAACCACAAGGCAAGAGACAAGGTGAGTCTCCTCAGTGCAGGTGAGTTGAATGCTGATCCAAAACCAAAGGAGAAAACCGGACGCACAGGGAAACATGAGACGAAGGCAAGACCATAACCAAGAAACATGAGAGCTGAGTTTACCACCACGGAGATAGCAGACAAACTGGCAATGAATGCAAGGATGGGTAGGTCTTACATGCCGTCCTGCTGATTACAGGTGATGGATCACAGGTGGAGGTACCTGCAGAACCTGGACACGGGAGACAAAGTGGAAAAACATTCCACACACCAGGCACTCACTCGGATCGTGACACATCTTTCTTGACCTGGAGACGCCTGTAAAAGAGATATTTGATCTGAAGCGTTTGTTTGTTTTCCTGGTTAAATAAAATGTCCTTTGTGATTCTTTGTGTCACTGACCCCATGGTGACAATAAACAGCTAGCACATGTAGATGGTGTCTATAAGCTGTGCATAGGAGCACCACTGAGGCATGTTGTTGCACGCGGGGTCTGCAAAGCTTGACAACAGCTAACTGGAGGCACTAAAAAGGACCTGTCGACCATGTTTGTGGTGTTGGTGCCTTTTTGAACTCTTTTTATTAGAATGAGTTTTGATGAGTGAAATTCTAGTATTTTTTCTGTATGTTACTTAACACGAATTAGCAGGTGTGTGTGTCCATGTGTTGTACATATGTACAGCTTATGCATACAGTATGCTAGCATTAGCTGATACTTCAACTCTCCACCCTCTCCTTCTCCGCACATGGCCTCTTTTGGTTTAAGTAATAAATAAATGCTGCTTAACAAAGTGTCTGCATTTAAATACAGTAGGTATTATTCCAGAACCGAATGCAATAACCAATGTGCCAAGGTCAGTTTTAGTCCAGTGAACCATAAATACAATTTTTAATGTGGGAGAAAATTTGTTTGACAATAAGTTAAGTCAAAATAAGCCTCATCCTCTTCAGCAGGTTTGGATTTCCTTGCACAGTGACAAAGCGTTTAGCTCCAGGCGCTGAAGACTTATGCTTATACTCCTGCAACCCACACGGAAAAAGAAAATCCTAATTGTATTTTATTTACACACAACAAGAACTGGATAAGTTGAAATGAACTGGGCACAAGAGTTGGTGGAAGAAATACGCTTGTCACTACTCAGTAAACTAATTTCTGGCATTTCCATACTTCAGCTAATATTCTCTGGACTTGATTACTGACACAAATTCTGTCCAGTAGACGTTTTCTCTGCCAAATAGAAGGATCATCTCAATTAATTCCAAACAACTCATAATATTTACAAATAAGAGGAATTGTTTTCCTACTGATTCTGCTACTGTATTATTGTTCAGCTATGCAAATATGCAGTACTGCGTACAAATGCTACAAACCATCTTACAATTGATGATTCTGCCACAGTGGTGGCATCTGCTGGACTGGAACATGGGACCAAACATGGTAACTGATGCATTTGTCCTGTGGGGGTACAATTCTTAAGCTCAGTGCAAACTAGAGGAGCTCATTGTAACAAAAACCAACGAAAGCATCGGACTGTATTTAAGATGTAATTTTTTTTAAGACTGGAATAGGGCTTTTGCTTCTCGAATGATGGAGTACATTCATTGGGATACAAACAGGGACACACTTTTAATTTGTTCCTTAGTCCAGTGCTTATAAAGCCCTTTTATTAAAGAGCTTAAAACTTTTCTGCAATCCCTGTACAGACTTTATGTTCCGATGTCACACCACATCCTCATCTTTGTCAGTGAGCCGCAATAAAACATAGCTGGAGGCCATAAAAAACAGCTTGTATTATGTTTTTGACACTTTATTTCTAATATTCTAACAATGTCTTGCAAAAGAAGTGATATGTAACTTTAAATTAACAATGGAGGTCCCTGAAAATAATCCTTAATTAATTAGAGGATAAAGGTCAACAGCGTGTAATTGCAACAATTCAAAGGAACATGTTCTCATTAAGTAAAAAGGTCCTTTATTCAGTTCACAGCAGGTCAGTGGAACAAGAAAAAAGTAAAAAAGGTTGTTATTTAATAAATGCACAGAAGCCAACAAATAAAGGTGTCTATATTTGTTGGCTTTTACACCTTTATACCTGCTGAATACCATTTCTTTTCACTTTTCCTTCAAAAAAAAATAATTGGCTGGCCACGAGCAGGACTGCATTAACAAATTATTTTAAACAATTCCATTTTTTAAAGGTAAATTCCTTTTTGATCACGCTTCAGAAACATGTCTAGAGGGGTCTTTAAGCATAGTCGCTGTTAAATCATTAAACTTAGGTCATTACTCATTGATTGGCATCTTCTTCACACTGCATTTCAGACGCTAGTCCACCATGTTTGCCATCAAATTTTCAGTGCTGGGGACATGTTACGAAGACCTGCCCATTAATGTCACAGTGTCTTCAAAACGGCTTCCATTTAGAAAAAGAGAGAGTCACAGTACAAAGATGATTCTGTTGGCTGAGGAGTACAAGGACATAGACTTCTCTCCAAAGAAATTACTGGTTTATTACGAAAGCAGAAAAATCAAGAAAAATGATCCTTAACTGCAAAAGAACAGGCTGTATGTTCTGATTCACCTCGCCTATGAGACTGCGTGTGAGGTTTCCCTTTCGCTTCATTCACATTTTTAAATAGAAAAATCCTTAATGGCCACTCAGTGAAAGGTTGCTGACTTACACTTTAATAAAAGTTTCTAAAAAGGCCGGTAGTGACTTAAAAAAAACAAACAATAAAACAACGCAAACATAAAAGCAGGAAATTGCCAAAATGCTGAAACCGCTTGCTTCAAAAGATCAAAGATCAAAAGAAGCATTAACTTTGGTTCAAAATGGGAAATAAACAGCAGCTTCCTGTGATAAAGTGGCAATTTGATGCTTTGTTAACCCATCCATCCACCCCAGATTACACAATTACCAGTTTGGACTGGGGTAACAGAGACAAACAGACAATGATTACCAACTAAAACCATGTTCATCAGTTCATGCTGATCCCTCCCAAAAACAGACACACCAAAATACAAAACGCAAACTGAACGCAGAAAGGCGAGCAGGTTCAAATCCAGATAAAAGCTGCATCACAAATCCACACTTCTCTCGCACGTTTGGTCAACTGATTTTTGAGTGTGTTGTTGAAATACATTATTCATCTACACTGTAGCTACATAAAGCAAAGGAAATATTTCCTGAAGTACTTCACTTTCATTGTATTGCATCATTTCCTGTTAGCACAAAGCGTTAGGAGTACGGTGTTTACCTGTACAGCCACTGAAATCGAGTAAACAAATATTTCTTTATTCTACATACACGAGGAGTGACAGTATGTTTGTAGCTATGTGTGTTATAATGTTGCTGCAGGTTTTAAAACTGATTTTTTCAACACTTTATGCATTTTTATATAACTAATTATAACATGTTGTAGTATGTTTGTGAAGTAGTTAGCTCAGCAAGAAGGTTCCTGTGACTAAAAATTGCTTTAAGTATAAAACAAAGCAGTCTGTGAATAGTTAAATGTGGCTTGTAGTGTCATGTGCTTTGACGGGTCAGTAAGAGTAAAAAGAAAACAAAAGGAAAGACTACACAGCTGCCTGTCCCTCATTCTGATGTTTCCTTTGTTGTGTTCTTCTCTGTTTGTGTGGTGCTTTTTTTTCCCAATTCACCTGCAAAAACTCATATTCATCCACCAATCAATTATCCATAGTAAACCTCAGCCCACCAGTGGATTTTACACTAGACTGCTCGGTGTGCTACTAATACAATACCAGAATTTAGGTTCTGTCATTTTTCTTTGTGTTGTTTAACCTCATAGTAGCTCATGTGTTCTAATCTATGATCCACTACTGCCAGCCTTACTTAGCTACCTGCCAGTGAACCATCCGCTTCCAAGCTTCCCAGACCAGCTCTCTATTCCACAGCCACCTGCTCAGTTCACGTTGCCAACCTCCAATCTCTGCTAGCTACCATTCACTATGAGAGACCACCTTGTTGCCACCTCTGCAATCCCGGCAGTAATGCAAAAAATTGTGCTGAACTGCTTAATCTGACTTTTTCAGAAACTTGTACAGTTTTGAACAAAAACAGTCCAGAGTCTATGAGAGACTGACAAATATCAAAAACCTCAAATATTTTAAAGCTAGAAACCAATAGTGTTTTCAATCAAGAAAATTTACTCTCCTTTTAAAGATCTGCTCTAGATAAAAGCAGCAAAATCTTCTGTACAGAATACAGATTATTTGTTAGCCAAATTTCGGTCTAACAAATATTGAAAAATCAGCTTTAAACTGGAGACACAGAGGGAAGTGTTAGTGCTGAGTTTTAGAATCTTTACTTTTTTATCTTCCTGTAACATCACCATTCACTGGACACACACTGTATGTTTTCTGAACCTATTGTTTAATAGTTGTTTTCAAAGACGGCTGCAAAGGTTGATTAACAACTGAACAAAAGTTCAGGATTATAAATAAACATCACTTAACAAGCTCAAAATCTTTTTGAACTTCTTGAGCCCGGGAAAACAACATGCTACCATCCGAATTAAAGTTATTTTTAGAGTTGCAGTCGGAGTTAATCATCAGGAGGCAGCATCAACAGCAGCAGAATTGTGATTTATGGTCAGCAGGGGGCATTGACGATATCCAAACTAACGGAGAGGGACCGCTGGTTTTTCACATTATCTGATGTGATCTGGATCAGTGCTGAGTTTAACAGCCGGACTCCCCTCCATGATGACTGTTTGTTCTGTGATTTTCAGGACTGAAGCTCTCAGCAGCTCATTATGAGGCCTTTTCACACACTAAAGCTCTCACACAGTAAAGCTCATTTGGTTAAAGTGCTCAGCAGTGACCCTAAATCCCCTAATTTCCTCTCCAGCAAACTGTTGGTACTTAGAGACTCAATGCAGTTCACAACTGAGCTATAAAAAAAAAATCCCAGACAGACTTTCAGGGGTCTTTGCTCTGTTAAACCACTCATTCAATGCAAGTAACTTGGAAAAACGAAGGAAAAAAAAGAGCTGTCAATGCAGCAACGCTCAAACAATTTAGCATATGTTAATATTAGTAAATCATAATATAAGACTTGGGTGGGAAACTGCCATTTGTGTGGATATTATCTTGACAGGTACCAACCTAAACACGACTGCAGAGCAAACACTGTAGCAAGCTCCTCCAGCACTACACTACATACTGTCACAGCTCTAAAGCCTGCTCAGGAACAGCTCGAGCAACCTGACAAAGACCCCGAGGTGTTAAGCCCAGAAGCCCAAAGTGTCTGCTGTACTCCACAGTACTCCAAGATCCTCCCTGATAGGTCAGATCTGTTTTTGCAGCAAAGGTATTTGGAAAAGTGGTTAATTTTGTGAGTTGTTGGTGAAGTTTCATTCTTCCTTAAATGCTCAGGAATTCTTTAAATCAAGTGGACAATGTGGTTCCTCAGGATGCTCACTGTAAAAGGATGCTATTATTTAGTTTAGTTTAGCCAGACACAAATACAAAATCAGTTCTTCCTGTACATATTGTGATTCAGTTCCTTGTATTAAAATCTCAAGCCTCGAGGAAATTAAAATGTTGACTTTTTGACTTTCTCACATCATACGGATGAATTTTGACCCACCCTTCTCTATATTGTTGATTCAGTCCTTTTCCATTAGTACCTACTCAGAATGACAGTTCACCATGGTTTTCCTTTAGGTCATCATACCTGCTCAGCCAGGGTTCTAAGCGGTCCAAGCACTAAAATGTGACGTTATCACTCTGCATGTCACTGATTGGCTGCTCAGTAGCATCACTGGATTGATTTTCGTTCATGAAAATTAAAACCAACATTTTTGAAACCCTGCAACAGGAGAAATGGCTCCAAAAAATAGCACTGGTAACCTGAGTCTGACAAAAAGCCACAGACTGAGCAGCAGGTCTATTCTTGCCTCAACGCCCACCTTTGTTGTAGCGTTCGTGTCGCATATCAATTACGTCGTGGGGTGCCCAGACGAGTTGCTATAACAAGAAGCATGCACACTGGATTGTAATAGAAACACAGTTGAACAGAGTCAAGTCAAGGCGATCCGCGGTGAGTTGATCTGAGTAGGTACTAATGAAAAAGGGGCTTTGGGTTTTTGGGCTTTTGTTTATGCACAGTGCTATTAAGGTCCCATCAGCACTGACAGAGGATTGGACTTTGACTGAGCCATTGCAACACCTTGATTCTTTTTTTTTTTTCTCCCAATCTGCTGTAGATTAGCTGGTGTGGATCACTGTCCCAGTGAAGGTGCCCAGGCTGCAAACAAAGAAACAAACAAAAAATAACTGGCACCCTTCAGACTTTTAGTAGACCTCCTATGATATCAATTTAAAATCCTCCCTTTGTTCTCAAGTTATTACATTTACAAGTTTTCAGAAAACTTGAACACTGTCCTTAAGGTCAAGGTCACTGAGGTTTAAACTCATCTAAGAGGTTTGGTAGAGGGGTAAAAAGCCTGATTTTGGCCAAACATGGCACTGTGAATCATGGTCCAGCTCCATGTTAATTTCATCCGTCCAAAGGGCATCGTTCCAGAATTTTGAACTGTCATGAACTTTAACATTTCACATCCTGTAGAGATGCAGCTCTTGATTTGTTTTGTTGTTTTCGGATGGCCTGACTTTGGGATGTGGGTTGTTTGTACACACACAATCCTGCTCTAGACAAGCTCACTGCTAAAAGTGCTGGTTTTACTGTGGTACTCACACTTGCCGATGTTCAGTTATTTCAGTGCATTTGATTAAAACCACTTGACTGCTACTTACTCTCTTTATTCCCTAGAGTTTATTTTCTTTCTTTTTCACATGACTGTATTTATAGTGTGGCACATTATGGCTGCTGCTCAGTTGTTTGTGTGTGTGTACGTTTTTTTCAATTACTCGTAATCATCCTTGTAACAAGAAGATTTATACATTTGTGTGAGATCCCCATAGATTTCCATCTTAAAAATTGTCCAAATTTCCAACAGAAATAAACATGTTTACAACCTTCTACAAAAAACAAAACAAAAAACAAGAAAACAAAATGTCATCAAAGGTCACTTGGCATGATGAAGTGATGGCATTATGACTACGCTCATCTTAAACACTGCCTTACTCAGCTACAATATTTTTTGACAGCTGTGATGAGGGGAAGATTCTCGGTTCTCACTATAAAGTCTTATCATAACAACATGTGTACATTAGGTGGCGTTAATAATTAGATGTTTTCATAAAGTAATCTACTTGAATTTAGTGGTTTTCACCTGAGCAGGACAGAAATGAAAAACACTGACTGTAGCTGCTTTACCACACAGTGTTACTCCCTGTATAAAAAGCACTGGCAGACATAATCATACCACTTTTTTAACGCTGTATTGTTAATTTAGTCAGATTTTACTTTGGCAAAAAATATGTTCAATTTTTCATCCTCTAAGAGAGTGCACTTCTCTTAACCAGATCCAGAGCTGCTTCTTTTTCTTCAAACATCTTCTGTGATTTTATAAAACAGATGCTCTCTGTTTCTTTGTGATTTTGTTTGCTGTGTTTGCCTCTCAAGTTTTTCAGCTGTTTGTGTTTGTTTTACTGCCTGCATAGCACACATGGTTGGTGGATAGATGCTGCCTCGCACACTGATGACATGAAAATACAATGTACTAGCAGGAAACAAAGCGAGCGTTAGAGCTCACCAACAGGTGTGGAAGTGACAAAGTGAAGTGTGTATAAACACTCACAGGCTGGTTGGGCAAAGACTACTTTAGATTTGAGAGGTGGGTAAACAGTGTTCATGAGCATTCAGTCCCCTCTACAATATTTATTTGGAGGGTTCTTTAAATGTTGGCTTTAGGTATTTGATTGGATTAATACTTATGATATACAGAGCACAACCAGAGGCAAAGCATGAAAGCACAATGGCAACACAACAGCACCTTCAGTTGTCCAGCATCATTTCTCATTGTAAAAACAATCAATGATACTGACCTGAAACCGATACTTTGTACAAAAACTTAATGTCTTATTGTATTTCAAATTATATCTTCAGAATGATAACAGGACATCAGACTACTTGTTCTTATTGTTTATTTATGAAGAATTATCATATATATACATAAAAAAAACCCTGAAGTTGTGAGTTAATTGACATTATCTGAACACGTATATCTTGTCATTTAACATGTATATACATATACAACATTGACACTTTGTCTCTTTCACAGCAGTGCTGTGCCACACTACAAATTTTGGTATTGATCCAATACCAAGTACATACAGGCCAGTATTGCTGAAGTTATTCTGGCAGCTAACTGGGCGAGAGTAGAGATAAATTCTCAATTTGCAAATTGTGAACACATTTTAATCACCGCTATATCAGTGTGATTGTCACTTTCCACAATAATTAGTTAACACTACAAAACACACCTTTCAGCTTTTCATGTCTTTTGAAAGCAGGTGTTTGGAGACCTGAATCTAAACTTTTCTGTCTCTAAAGCACAAAAAGCTTCAGACTTTTTTCATAGTGCATGTCTGAGGTTTATCTTTTCCAAAGAAATAATTAACACAGTTCAGCTACACACTGAACTTAAAGGATAAAAGTGAAGTATCAATCCATTGCTAGTGTTGGCACTGATACTATCGATATTTGGATCGATCCGCCCTCTTCTACCAGTTAAACATTAGCTTGTTGCCTGTAAAATAAGCATGTGTTATCTATTTTATCCTGTCGTAAAGATAACCAGCAAAACATTTAGATCTAGGACTGCATTTTATCTAAAACCTGAGTTAAGTAACCAAGAGATGCTACCTCTGTTATAGCCCTTAAAAGTGTTTGCTTTAAAATGTAAAGCTTCCATTTAGCTTTGATATAAAAGAGGTCAAACTGAACTTACCAAACACCTTTAGTCACTCACAGTAAATAGACTGAAAATTGAGTGAGATTAAGGCTGTAAACGAGTGGAAATGCAACCTTTTTTGTGGAATATATTGTGAAACTGGTCCTCTCTGTGTTCAAGTAGAATTTCAGGCCTAATAGCTCCTTATTTAATGTTCAATACAGTTATTTTGCACTGAGTAATGCACTCTGTCTGAACGCTGAATGGTCAGACTCCAGTAACGCCCTAAAATCCTTGCTGCAGTCTGACAATGTGAGGCATAGTTACAAGAAAAAAATGCCTAGACAAAATGTTAAACTGCCATCCGTTTAGAAACCAGGCTCTCCGATGGCGTATACGTTACATTAACAGACACTCTAGATGACAGTGACAACACAAACACTCAGGACAAAGCTGTTTGTCAGGCTGAAGAGATAAGGACAATATAGCCTGATAGACGTACAGTTGGCCTTTTTTTGGCACAGATGGAAACTCATACATTCAGCTCCCGACAGCAAGTTATTGATCAGTGTCTGTGCTTCCAGCTCAAGTCAGAGAAGGCTGCCTTCACCACCTGCTGTTTGACAGAGCTGAAACCACAACAGCATGCTGCCTGGATGGCTCACTGGATAAAGCACTGTGCTGTGTCTACTTTAAGGGACTGCCATTAAATGTGTGTATAGCATTCAAGACGACAGTAGGCTCTAAAGACAAGGCGAACTAAGAGTGGAAGGCACAGGCATGAACATAATCAAGCCAAAACAAGAGATGCTACAAAAATAGAGCGAAAGCATTGGCTCCACATTTAGACTCTCTAATTTGAGTGCATAAATGACCCTGTACATATGACAGGTATATGTACATGTAGAAGGCTTTACTTCTCAACTTCAGTGATCACCAATTTCCCTTTGTCTGATCTTTTTATTTGATCTCATCTGTGAAGTTGAGTTCTATAAATCAGTCCCTGATTAATAAAGAATGACAAGTGAGAGTCATCAAGTCAGCAAAGATACACAGAAAAGAAGATCAGACACCAGAGAAGGAGGATAAGAAAGACAAACGCAACAATATTGTCATCCCCTATGTAGCCGGGGTATCAGAGAAACTCAGGAGAGTCTTCTCCAAGCATGACATCCCAGTTTACTTCAGACCCAGCAACACACTCAGGCAAAAACTGGTTCATCCCAAAGACAAAACTCCCAAACGCAACTTAACAACGTGGTGTATGCTGTACAGTGTAGCGAGGAATGCCCAGACCTCTACATTGGAGAGACCAAACAGCCACTTCATAAACGCATGGCACAGCATAGAAGAGCCACCTCTACGGGACAAGACTCTGCCGTCCATCTGCATCTAAAGGACAAAGGTCACTCTTTTGAGGATGCCAATGTTCACATTTTGGACAGAGAAGACAGATGGTTTGAAAGAGGAAAGAAGCCATCTATGTCCACTGTGAACG
>VUQR01018732.1:33898-46242 GCA_015108515.1 Hemichromis elongatus | reverse complement strand
TGCATTGAGTTTTCCCTTCCCAGTCACCTTTCTCACTCACTGTGTTAATAGACCTCTCTGCATTGAATTGTACCTACTACTAATCTCTGTCTCTCTTCCACAGCATGTCTTTATCCTGTTCTGTTCTTCTCTCACCCCAACCGGTCGCAGCAGATGGTCCCGCCCCTCCCTGAGCCTGGTTCTGCCGGAGGTTTCTTCCTGTTAAAAGGGAGTTTTTCCTTCCCATCGTCGCCAAAGTGCTTGCTCATAGGGGGTCATATGATTGTTGGGTTTTCTCTGTATGTACTATTGTACAATATAAAGTGCCTTGAGGCAACTGTTGTTCTGATCTGGCGCTATATAAATAAAATTGAATTGAATTGAATGACTGACGCTTTAATTGTTGTAATGACGATACAAGAGTCACAGTCTAAAAGAAGCAGCTCATTCCCAGAACATGCTGGCCTTTGGCTCAGAAATGCACATGAACACCACAAAGAACACCTCTCTGACACATTTCAGTTTCAGGATGTGAGAAGAAGCACTCTTACAGAGCTGGGTGTGTGGTGCTGCTCTCTGCCCCTGACCTTGGTACCAGCCATTCTTTGTGTGGAGCTGGTGCAGCTGCACGCAGCTGAGAGGATGTTTTTGTGTCAAGGAAGGTGGCTTTGATCCACTTGATGAGTGAGAAGTTAGTCATTTTATTTTCAATTGCTTAACAAAATCTTCTTTTGGTTCCGACTGCACTTTGCACGACTCGTTGCCCCCAGAACACCCCGGATAGTTACGTCCCTGCGTCGCTTGGACTCTGGACAGGATGTACACTGTGGATGTTCTAGCTGTGTGATACTGAGATGGAGCCAAAGCACTAAAGCTGAAGAAGCTAAAACACGGAGCGTTCTGCACGTTCAGGTAATTTTACAATAAACGTCATTCCACCTTTGACAGAAACTATTATATTAATCGAATACTGATTGGACAGTTTCTGGCTGTTCGAAAATACAAATTCCTGTAAATGATATCAGAGCTATGCTGCCTGTTGCTCACTGCGTGTAGCCCCCGTGTTGACAAAAGCCACTCTCCTACTTTCATACATGCACCGCAGCACTGGATGTTCCTACAAATTCTTTAAAATATCGCAGACTTTCTAAAATGAGTGAGCAACAAAGGATGAACAAATGAATGTAGCCATTACACGTTTAGGATTACCAGATTAACTACTGGATTTCACATGCTAAAACACACACACACACACACACTTGTTTAAAAATGGGAATAGAGACATTGTTCAAACTGCATTTCTTTCGATGCTTGTTAATAGAGGACAGCGACTGTGGTCAGAGAAAGAATCTCTCAGTGGCCTCCTGCTACACTGGAGTCTACACCCCTGGATTTTGCACAGCTGTGCAAAATCCAGATGTTAGGTCATCTTGCAAGTGGCCCTGTATTCCTGCTAGACTCGTCTGTTTGCCTTATTTGTCATTATTGCTCTGCTCTCTCTGTTTGAGGTAACAAGAACAAGGAAGAACACAGCACTGCATCAGCCTGCAAGAACACTACAGAGATTCAGTTTGAGTGAATCCAGCCTCAAGTTAAAAACTTTCTTATTCACTATCAAACCCTCCAGCTAAGACATGATTATTGTAAAGACTGCGTTGAAATAATGCCCATTAAATGCATCTTAAGTAAGCATGTTACAAATTTTTTAACCTAAAAAAATATTTAAAAATCAAAAGGAGAAATTAAGAGCCAACCTGTCAAAGTGAGAAGAAAACTATCCATCCGTGATTCCACGCCTCTTACTCGGCTATGTATTTGTCGAGCTTAGACTAAACCCTGGTGTACGGTGACGGCTATTAGGAACAGAGGGGAGGGAAATGTGTGTGTGTGTGCGTGTGTGTGTGTGTGCACATAGGGGGGTTAGGGGGGTGTGCTAAGAGGAAGAGAGAGTGGGCGTGGCCCTGAGACACAGAGAGCCTAAAAGAGGACTAAAATAACTACTGTATTTCCTTGACAAGCTGAGTGCAGAGCTGTTTGATGCTCACACGCTGACACACACAGACACACGCAGACACACAGACACCTACATACAACCAGCCTCTGTGAGAAAGAGGAAATTGAAATAACACACAGCAAGTGATTATGACACCGCAGTCTTTCAAAGGCACGCTGAGCTATTCAGAGTAGGTGTAAACTGAGGACAGACGAAACACAAAGCACCCACTCACACACAGTCTATGACTCAGAGCTGCAAAGAACATCTTTACACCAGCGCAGGAGGCAACAATCAACTGAACAGTGAACAGCAGTGAGGATCTTATAGTTCAGATAACCATCAAACCTAAAAATACATCCCCGATTCCAGTCGGTGTGTCGTGTCAAATAAAAATAAATCAAAATGTAAAAGTCAGAAACTCTGATTTGATTCACAAAGTACAGAAAACGTGTTAAATAATAAAACTAAAACGAACCATCTGAAGACAAACAGTCAGCTCATTATGAATGTGCTGGCAGCAACACAGGTGGACAGGGCCATGTTTATCACCGCGCAGCATCCTGCCTTCTTTTAACTACAGTCTGTAAACATGTGCTAGCTGACGAGAGTGGCTGCTGGAGTATTGGGAGGGGACTGGTGTCCCTATGGGTCATTCTATTTAACAGCAACTAAATGTGAAAAGTTCCAACCTGAGCACAATCAAATGATTTTTTTTTTTATTTGTTGGTTTTTCCACAATAACCATTTAATAAAGCATGCTGTGGTTTTACCTTTAAAGTATGGATATTTGCAGGCCCTCGTGGTACTTCAGGTACTCATCACTATGTAGTACAGGTGGCTGCTCAAAACAAGCTACAGCCTGGAATCTACATGTTGATACCAGGTTCGTCTTCTATGTCATCACTTAACATGCAGACTATTTACACACACACACACACACACACACACACCAGGCAACCCAAATTATCCACTATTTGCACACCATGGTCAGTGACTTTGAGCTCACTAACACTGACACTTTCTAACCAAGCTGGAAGCACAACTGTCATCTTTATTTTTGTTGACCTGACGACTACAGGCCCTGTTGCCGTGGGAATTGTGTTCCCAGTCCACAGGATCACTAGTAAACCACTGGCAAGGTTACACACACAGATCTACATTTGCACACAAACAATCCTGCTGTGAATGCCAGCATGAGCAGGAAATAACAGTGCAGAGACTTACAGCGCGTGTGTGTGTGTGCGTGTGTGTGTGTGTGTGTGTGCGCGTGCGTGCGTGTTGCCTCTGAGCATGTTTCAGGCATATCTGGTCTCGCCAAGGTCTTTTATAAATGAAATGCAGAAGGCAATAGCTCCACTTACTGGTCATTCATAGATATTACACCAACAAAGTGCAACTCTTTCTTAAGGTTTTAAGTCTTGTTGTCACTCTTTCAGTCTTACCTCCTGGTGAACAGCTTGAATCCAGTGAAGGACTTGGAGCAGCCAGTGTGGATCTCCTCTTCTTCCATGCAGAAAAGAGGCAACAGGGATGGAGCGGGGGCGAAGGAAGAAGGCAAAGAGGAACTAGATGAGGATGCAGAGTTGCAGTCTCCATCATCTACTTTAACATTTTCTGACCATGTTCCCTCCCCTTCTGCGTTTCTCTCCACACTGGTGTCTTCGGGCTCACCACTGCAGGCCTCCAGCCCAGTCTCATGCTCCAGTTCTGTAGCTGCTCCCGGTTCCGAATCCATGAGAGAGTCTGCTCAGGTCCTGTGATCTCACATTGTGTTAGAACGACCTGCAACACTCCTTGATTTCTGAGTAGTCTTTGAAAAGCACGGCGTTAAAGAACAGTCCACTTATGACTTCAGTCCAGCTCCCACAGGACCACTTTAATATTCCTCCTGCCTGCACGTCCTTTACACTCTACCTCTCAGTGACACCAGCTTCACTTAACTTATACAGATGTGAGATATGACCTGAAATCACCAGACAGAGAGTGAGTGTACACTGTGTTCACAGAGATATCGTCAAAGGACCACAGGAGCAATCAAAACATGTCAATAACTGAAGTGCGTCCTTACAGAAGACACTACGTGGTTCTCCTTCAGTTACATAGTGACACCAAAAGAGTCAAAACAGTAACGACAACAGTTACTTGTCTCTAAACAGAATGATTAAAAAATTATGATGTAATAAACACAATTCTAATAAAGCCTTAAAGCGCAGTTCAACTACTGTTAGCCTGAATATTAATCAACACTTACGAGCTGGTCAAGGACTTCAAACATGGCCACCCAGCAGAAGCTACAAAGTCAATAATCCACAAGCCAAAGGTCGTTTACAAGACAGACAAGGTGTGTGTGTGAGTGTGTGTGTGTGTGAGTCTACAGAAGGATTAGTGAGTCTTGAGGGAGAGTTAATCCTTCCTAGCCGTCCACATGTACGCCTGCGTTATGTAGCAGCAGTGTGACTTTCAGAATCCCAGTCCAGCTCACAGTTACTCACTCTGCTTCTTTCTCTGCATCTCACCCTCCACACTTCTTCCTCTCCTTTTCTTCCTTTGACAAAGTTTAAACTCAGTCTTCTTCGTCCCCTTCTTTTGGATTCTTGTTCATTTTAATTGCACTTTATGTAAGGTGGATACTGACACGCGCGCAAATACTATATCTACTGTAGCAAACTGCTGCACACGTAGTTTTGTAAACACACACTGATCCTGTGTAGTAGTACTACTCCGCCGGCTAAACCCAGGAAGTGGATAATGAAAACAATCAGGGCCTTAGCGTCAGTTGCCTTGTCAAATGCCTGACTGGAAGTTTAACTGAATTAAAGCTGCTGTTCACTATACATACCTTACATATACATACCTTAGACATACTCATTGTATAATTATACATAAAAATATATATACACATGTATATTCAAACATACATACGTAGACTTCCTTCCTTTCTCTTTGCAGTTCATTACTATAAACCAGGGTGATCAGTCTGCACACACAGCCTGCTGTGAGTCTACCTTGAACATTTGCGTCGGCACTATATTTCACGTGCACCCGCAGCGTAACTGAAACACATTCACGCACAGACTTTAGCGTCACTAACCAGCCGATCTCTCCGCCCTGCTCTAAATGCCCACATGGGGGTGCTGTGGAACAGACAGTCACTCAGGCCATGAACGTTTTTCACTTTCTGACATATTTGTTTTAGATCCGTTTCTTTCTTTAATTACGCAGGAGGGAAAAATCTAAATTTTTAAAATGTCGCTATGTCTCCTCAGCGCGTTTTCATACCTGTAGCGGGTTTACTGTGGTCTGAATCAGTTGTTGATTTTGTAAACTAATCGCATTTTTCATGGTTTCGGTTTGTTTTCACAGACAAAAATCCAAGCAAACAAAAATGCGTCTCTACAAACGTCTTTACAAACCACGTGAGAATGTTCAGTTTGCTCATTGGCCAACAAATAGAATAAGGTAAATAGAGGAGGAGCTGCTGTGTTCTGGTCTCCATAAACTGCAGTTAGTTCAAAATACAGCTCCTCATATCCAGAATTAGATCCACTGAGCATATAACACCTCTTCTTAAACACCTCAATTGGCTTCCAATTCACCTCCATGTCAATTTCAAGATCCTGCTTCTTACTTTCAAACCTCTGTCATAACCTCCCTCCTCCATATTTATCTGATCTTTTCCATATGTACTCACACCCTCGTACACTCTGCTATTCTTTGGCTTCCCTTCTGTCTGTTCCACCTGCTTGCCTGACTACCATGGGACTCAGACCCTTTAGTTGTTCTGCCCAGTTCTTCACTAGAGACCGGCCCACATGTATTATAGGAAAAACCATAAAGATAAGATAAGATAAGATAAGATAAGCTTTTGAATGAAAACAAACGCTGTTGTGACAGTGACGTACACTGTCTTGTTGGTATAAATGTATGATTTCTACACATTTTACATCAGATGACCACTTTGGTTTTAAAACTCAGATAATTATTTATTAAAAGCTAGACATTTTAAATTAGAATAGGAAAGAAAAGTATTTCTTTGTGCCCCCCTTTCCCTGTTAATGCCCTACCTGGCCCCCCTGGCAAAACTTTGCTAAACCCGCCCCTGCACAGTTACCAGCTGTCAGCTACTAGAAAAGGATCCTGGTGTTATTTGTCTCTGAGAAACAGTTCATAACTTCCCTTCAGCTCATTCATGTCACCTAAAAGGTAAACCTGTTTCTCCATCACTTGAATCTGATGATTCAGTAAGGACATCTTCACGTTTCCCTCTCACCACATATCCAAACCAATATCATGACCAGCAGCTTTTACAGCTGTGGCTCCAGCAAACATCAGCTGATACTAGAAAGTTATATTAAATAAATTCTAACAACAGCTTATCAAGCTTAAACGTGCTGCTGTTGTTTAGTGCAACATCCCGCTGGTTTCCTCTTTCTGGCGCAAAGTGGGTGATAGACAAACAAGAGAGACGGGACTTGCTACAGAAAAGTCGATCAGCTGATCATTGATCAGTTTCCTGATTGAAGTAGGAACAGGAGAGGGAGGGGGAGAGAATGAGAGAAGAAGAGGCAGCTGTGCAGCGTAAGGACTCAGAATAACAAATCAGGTTCCTTGTCACCTCAATGCCATTTTCTTCTGTTTGGCTGTAATAAGATTGCTCTCAGAGCCGTTGCCCAAGCAAGGGGGAGGGTGCATCCGACCTCCTCGGCTGTAATTGGTCCTGCCCAGAGTCGATCATGACCTCTAGGCCAATCCACCACCTTTCATGGCCAGCTCAGCTGTGCTTCTGCCCCAAGACTATGGAATGCACTTCCACCAGATCTTCGAACTACAACTCTAACCACTTTTAAATCATGTCTCAAAACCCATCAATTTAGAACTACACACCCTTCAACATGATTCCATCTCAGTCTATTTTTACCTTGCTTAGCTTTTATACTTTCATGTTTGTTTTTCATTTTATTTTGCTATATTTTGTTATAATGCATTGTTGTTATTGTACTATTGTAAGGTGACCTTGAGGGGCTTTTAAGGTGCCTATTAATAAAATTTATTATTATTATTATAATCCAAAGTGTCTCTTCTACAAACACAGCTTTTAAGACATCTGATCAGAGATGCTGTTCACTCTTTTAGGCTAATAAGCAAATATTAATACCTCAATCATCGCATATCTATGGAGGAGGAGAATTACTGTGAAATATTCCCAGCTTTTGCCTAACCCTGAACTCTGAGTTGATTTTTGCTGAGAACAGCTGAGCATTAATAGTTCACACCATAGTTTCTTACACTAGGATTGTTCTGTGCAAACATCTTGCAATGAATTTTAAATTTCATTTTGTGAGACTTTTTACAAGAACTGGGCTACATGCTCTCCCCAAACAAGCGGAGGACGTGTGAATTAGCATCCTGTCCACGGCAGCATTCACACTGCTTGTGTGTACACACACACACACACACACACCTATTTATATAGATATATATATATATTTATAGATATATACATGCACACACACCTGCTCTTCTCCTTTCTGCTTCGCTGTTCTCTCTTGTCCTTCGCCCACTCGGTATTTCCATGACAAATAAAAAGCCACTCAGCAGCATGACACACAATTCAGAGAAATCCTTTTAACTTCCAAACACCCACAGCTGACCCATTTTCTGTGTTTCTATCTAAAGAATGGCTCAGGTTCTTAATCGTAACCATAACCCTATACAGTCTGATCATCTAATTTGTTCTCTATAGATGATATTTAAAGAGTCAGAGGGACACTGACAGCTCATAACAAAGTGGAAAAGTGGAAGTGTTGTGTTCACATTCCATTTGTTCCATTTACAGATCAGTATCACCCACACACATACTCCTCAGGGTCCCGAGAAATCGATCACGGGGAAATGCTCAAGTCTGACTATTCTGCTTATACTATTATAAGCAAATGTTTAATTTATGTGTCAATGTACATTTCAGTTACACTAATATTCGTGAATCAATATGAGTTTTAATTGGGAGAACATGGTGCAGTGGTTAGCACTGTGGCCTCACAGCAAGAAGGTTCCTGGTTCAACTCTCCTGTGGTCCTTCTTGAAGCATGGGTTTCCTCTGGGTAAAGACCAAATTCATTATATATATATATATGAAAATAAAGACTGTGCCATGTAAGATTAGAAAAGCACTCTGTAAATGTCACCTTGATGCAGCAGTGAAGGCAGAGCCAGCTGATCCTGGTTCTGTTCACAGATTAGAAAATTCTGCACTGCTGTGAAACTGTTTGAAGACTTTGACAACAGCAAATGTTGTCACTAGTTATTATTGCCATTAAAACGAGTGTCTAATATTGTAGACTATTTATCTGTATGCTTATCAGTATGTTGTGAACTGGAACATGTATTTGGTCTGTGGAAGGAAGCTGTGGGTGTTTGGAAGTAGCATGTCTTTTATCCTGTCTTCGTTCTCTCACCCCAACCAGTTGCTGCAGATGGTCGCCCCTCCCTGAGCCTGGTTCTGCAGCAACCAGTTTCTTCCTGTTAAAAGGGAGTTTTTCCTTCCCACTGTCGCTAAAGTGCTTGCTCATGGGGGGTCATATGATTGTTGATTTTTTTCTCTGTATGTGTTATTGTAGGGCCTACCTTACAATATAAAGCACCTTGAGGCGACTGCTGTTGTGATTTGGAGCTGTATAAATAAAATTGAACTGAACTGAACTGAAAACTGCTGCTAATTGCAGAGTGACAGCCTGTGAACCCATCCTGTTTAAAGGTCCCACCCAAGACACTGGACCAGTCAAACATTACAACTTCGATTTCTCTTTAAGCCAACATGGTGACAATAACTACATATTTAAGGAAAAGCATTTCATTTTAAAGCTTATTTGTTTTAACAAATTATATGCTGCGAACATATTACACTTTAGCAGGCTGCCAACTGATTACACAGTTAGAGGTTTGATCCGCAATAAGTAGAACGAGAGGAAAACTGTTAAGGTCTTTATATAAGACTGAGATATGCATTTTCATTTTGCATATAGCCACACTTCACTATACCTATGCACACCCTGCATACAGCTGTATGGTAATAACATGTTAGTTCCCAGAATCAGAGTTACGCTAAGTATTCAGTGCGATATGAGCCACTGATGAGTCATGAGTACAGATCCGCACCATCTTTCTAGTGACTGTCAGCTCCATGTCTTATTGTTAGTGTTGTCACAGAGCTACAGCGTTGAACAGACCTCATGGAGCCTGATCCACTACCGATTGGCTTCATTCTTCATCACGAAACGAACAATCCCATCATTTTTTCATACTTTTCTTACTTTAGCAAAAATGTCAGATGATAGAATTTCATTTTAAGTGATCTTGGGTCTATTGTGGGGGACAGTAGTAAACAGAGACATCGATTGACCTACTTTCTATTTGAGAGCCTGCAGACTGATAGCTAATGCTAACCAGTCCTTTCCTTGTTGAATGTAGCAAGGTAATCATGACAGAGATAAGGAGGAATGGTAACAAAACTGTGATGAGTTGATGCTCTCCGTGAAAACGTCGCATCTCCATCTCCATGCTCCTGTGCATTGCCCATTCCAGAATAATGCAGCTAACGCGTGACACCATTTACTGTTGTCAGAGTCATCACATCGTGTCACAACAGGACAGATCTGCCAGATCAACCAGCAGCGTGTACATCCATGGAATGAAAACCATCCGCTTCCTTATCTAATACAGATACAACATCTGAAAGCGTGCTTGTCAAGTGTTTGGCCTCGATGTCAGCTTGATTCCTTACACATGAACAAACTGATGTTAACTAGGGTTAATTTCAGTTGATAAAAGGCACATAAAACTATTTCCCTCACTGTAGAAAGAGAACTAGAACTTCAGCCTGATAGGCCACTTTTCCACTTCCCAGTGTGCTCGTCAGTGTGCAATTTATAACAAATCCATGTAGAGCAACATCAGCAAAATCAGTGAAAGATATGATAACTACAACACAACATTTTATGTTTTTATGTACATATACTAAATATGGAAAAACATGAGTGGATTATTCACTCTCAAGCAATCTTTAGCCAGGAGTAAAAGTCAGATTTGTGTTGGGGGTTTTTTCGCAGTCATTTGTGAAGTTCTCACACGGTCCCTGGCTCCTTACAAAGATGGCGTCTGGAGTTATTTTGAGTAAACTGGATTCACCCACAGTTTATCAAGCTTACAAATACATGAGCCTCTGGCTACTGAGCAGGATTAGATAATATGTGTTTCCCATAAATCATGTATATTAGGCGACATGTACACACCGAACAGAAAGGATGTTTTATAAGGGGAAATGGTTATATCCTCATTCTTGTGAAGCAAACTCTACAGCGGCAGGGTTATCTGAGTGTTTAAGCATAGTTCTGTGAATGATTAGCCTGAGGATTCCTGTGTATAAAGTGTAAAAAGCACAGGTGATCTGACGCAAACTTGAGGTGTACCAGTTTGCACTGCTTTGAGTTTTGTTGGCTTTAATCTGTCGAGTTCTGCTCTGTTTAAAAAGCATGATGCCATTTAATAACTCAGGATGAACGCTTAATCCTCAGAGCTTCTGATTTCAAACTAAAGGCTGAATCGTATGACACGAAGAGCTAAAAATCAGCAAAATAAAAAACAGCCAAGCATGAGCGGTGAGGTCTTCAGTGTTTGAAAGCCAAGTGCATCATGCTGTTTATAGCATCAGGTACACCTCTTCCCTGCCTGTAGGCAAACAGTAGTGGATTTAATCTGCAGTTTCAGTACCCGAAAATGTTTCCCAAAGCATCACAACAGATGTATGTGGTACTGGTCATTTAATTCAGCTGGATAAGCCATCTTTAGAACAGGAATGACAGCAAACATCAGGAACAGTGTGAGTATGTATGGACTGCTGAAATATGGGACACCAAGCTGCTGTCAGCTGCTCTGTGCAGGTTTTTGAAAGAAAAGCTGAAATTCTGTTAGAATAATTCTTAGAGCTGACATTTTTAAAAAGAGACAGAGCAATGGATCAGGTAACAGTCCGGCATAATTACCACTAAGTGATAAAGACTCAGCCTGGTGAAACCACAAGCCGAACCCTAAAAATTAACAAACATACGTTTGAGTCGGATTTATAGAAGCAAAATCTGCTATTTCATGAAAAACTGGAAACACGACACTGAGACAGACAAAAAGCTAAACTAAAGAGACAGGACTGACTGGGGAGACGGGATTAACTTGACAAAACTGAAACAGAAGAACCAGCCAACCACAGGCAGACACAGGGAACAGACAGGGATCATGAAAGGGAACTAAAGAACCTATAATCAACAAAGACTAGTCAAGGGCACCACAAAACACTCAAAAGCACAAAGAAACTAATGACCAAAGCACTATGAGAACACTATAAAGCTAGTCATAAAGCCTCTCTAAAACTTGAATTCCCAAGGCTAAGGGAAAAACACTTGTGGCGGTGCGGTATGACTGACTGATCTGTTTGGGGGCTCACCTTCTGCACCACAATTAGAGCCGGAAGTCCACTCATTGATAGGACAGTTCCACTAATCTTGTTGTGTTCTTGGACAAGATACTAAACTCCAAACTTGACGCTGGTTTATTTCTAATCTCAGTCTTTCCTTGTGTCTTAGACTACAGGAGCGGAGACAGGAGCTGTTGCACAGCCCTACGAGCTGAAACCACTGCCTCGTTTACTCTGACCCAGACTACACTCTGCTCATTCAGTCAGTCACAGTTCCCGAACTTTAATTCCTTCCTCTAAGTCTGTCTGTTTTAACCACTCTTTTCATTGTTCTGACTTGGACAAACCTGCTAGACATGCTTCATCAGCTCAGTATTCTTCTCCACCTGCTTGGAATAGCCTCGGCTCCATGTTTTCAGCTAATAAAGTGAGCCACAGCTCAAGATTGGCCAGCTCCTCTGTGCTTAGACCATTCACCAGTGTGCCTGCTATGTCTCTGAAATCTTCTGTCAGATAGTCCCTTCTCCTCCAGGCTTTCACACCCACCAGCTTCTCATCAAACTGTAAACATGCACAGAACTCTACAGCACACATCTCAAAGTTACAATGTGCTATATTAGGCCACTGATACACACATTCAAAAATAATTTGCAGGGAATGTGATTTTGCATTCACATTCCCTGTTCTGTGGAAATGCTGCTCCAGCTTTAGCATTAGCCAACTAAAAAGATCCACGATACTGGTTTTTCGTCATTTGTCCATGCACGGCTGTTTTACCTTTATAAACACAGCCCCAGGTTATTAGCTTGTGTAAGAAGAAGGCATTTTGCATAATGCTGCAACAAAAGAGCCACAGCACTGACAAAAAACAAGGGGGGGGGGGGGGGGGGGGGGAGAAGAGGCCCC
>VUQR01018732.1:16079-33878 GCA_015108515.1 Hemichromis elongatus | reverse complement strand
GGCAGGAGCGTAAGTGCCCTAATTAAAATCCAGCAATTATATTTACTTTATTGTGTACAGAAAAGCAATATTTCCTCCTGAAGGTTTCGCAAGATAAGGACATAAAACACGTGGGACTAGCTTGTCAGAAGCACAGCGCAAGGGGGCCATCAAAGCTGGATGCAGTTCCACTGTTGCCTGTGTGGACACAACAGCAGAGCTGTGGGGGTGGCACAAATCTGTCCGTCTTTGTCTGTTTCATGATCGATCCTTTAAACAGAATAAGTTCATCTAATTACAGAACATACAGTTTATTTCAATTACTATTAATATCATGACAAGGAAAGCAGTGTCCAATGTCTGATTGTTATCAGCATCAGCTGCTTCTATGTTTGCCGCTGTGTGAGGTCACAGGCCTGACTTCTATGTGCAGTCACTGTTGTCACTGACTGCCATTGTCAGTGTGTGGTTGGAAATACAAATACACCAGAAAGCCGTATTCTGTTTTATGCAAACACACACACACACACCTCACACGTTCCCAACTGTTGTCACACTGTTTTCGTCATCATGCAAAATACAGTCCCAACGTTTTGTTCTTCTCTGCAATTTTTTACACTTTGCAAAACCATCTGATTATAATAAATGCAAATAAGCACGAATAATTCAAATGTCTTCCTGTAATGAACTTGCATCAGGTTATCTAAGGCGAAGGGAATGCTTTGTATGATGCAACAGCATCAGTGAGCCACCGAGGCACTGAACATCAGCACGAAACAGAATCGTGTTCAGTCTATACTGCAACAAAGACGCTAAAAACAACAACATAACAAAAGAAGCTTTGGACAAGCACATTTTAATCAATAGCACCAAAAATGAAACACACTGCCTCTCGAGCTCGAATCGCTGAACCCCTTGAGGAGCTGTAGTTGCATGCTCTCTCCGATGGTTCCTGCTTCATGCAGAGTTAATTCACCTCACAGACTTGTGTTACAGCTAAAAGAATTTCGGCTGCCCTCGAATTTTATGTAGATTATCTCACACACACAACAGCGCACACTTTTGCAGGCAACAGATACAGATGATCCTTACATAACTCGTCTGAGTCAGGAGAATTGAGAGCCAGGCCAGGCCAGCCCGCCCCACCCCCACTACTCACACACAAGCACACACAATCCCATGTGGATTACAGGCCATACTAAATTATACTGAGATTATGCCGCATGGTGGCAGTGACATAAGAAACCAGCTGATGAGCAGTTTTACTGAGAACTTCAGTGCAGTAATGGAGAACATCCAAGCTTTTCTCCGAAGTGTGACACCTGAATTCAGACAATGGTGAGGACTTTGGGCAGATTCAACAAGGAAACACAAGGAAATCTGTAGGAGGACAGGGGACACATGCATAATGGTTATGTCATAAGGTTTTCAGGTGGGTGTTAGCCATGATTTAGTTCCGTTTATAAATATTGATCATAGATGCCCCCTTTAAGTCTAACATGAAAGACCAGCAGAGCTGCAAGAAATCAGAGAGTCTAACAAAATGCCATGTTTCAGGTGTAACACTGCCTGCAGTGATGTTTGTACAGTACACTGACGCTTGCTGGGGGTTGTTTTCTCTCGTTTCCTGTGGCGTACGGTTAACACGTCTGGGAAGGGCTTTAGATCCCATGTGAGTTAACAATGCTCTACCGCCTATTAATAGCAGAAGTAAAGTGTAACTGCAGCACATACATGCAACCACACATGCAGGTGCAGCCTGAACAGAAGCTACATCCACAGCCACAGGTTCAGCCAGCACAGCCAGGCACAGCAGCTGCAACTGTGCTCAAAGCCACTCCATATACATGTCCCACTTCTTTCTTTTGAAAAGTGTAAGAAGCACATGATTCATCAGGGTATGTCTTTATTCTCGAGTCCTAAAAGACAAATAAAAACCTTCTCACTAAGCAGTATTAAATAAAAAAGAGATAATGCAATGAACAATGCAATGAAAAAATAATGCAGGAGAAACAGCACAACAAGCAGAAAATAAACAGCCTAAAAACTGTCCAATAAACTACCTGCAAGTAATTTAATTTTTCCTATTTGCAGTCATGCTCAAAAGCCATCAACAACAAGTCAGTCAATAGCAGAAGGAAGCTGGAGAGCATTCAAATCTGACAGCAGAGACGGAGCTCACTAGAACATCAGAAAAACAAATGCCCAGCGTCTCAGATCATCGCTCCATATGAGCTTAGGGTCACCAGCAACAGTCTAATACAAAAAGGCAACAGGCAGGCATTACACATAAACTGAGAATCATATCAGGAAAATTAGGTGAGACATGTCTGCAGTCACCTTTTTTACGAGTGTAGCTCACAGCATGCCCCACTATTAATAATCAGGCTAGGATGCTGCTGAGAACATGAAGGGGGCATGACACGTGACTTCCATTCACTGTGCATTATCATGACACTGACTGAGTATTTGAAGATCTGACTTTGTTCTCCTCACCCAGACCTGCTCAGTGCATCTAGGGCATGTGCAGCGCTTGCTGTTTATCCTCCCCAACCCGACCCTGAGTACAAGCGGCGTGTGTCAGCGATGGCGGCCTGATCAGGAGGTGGAAGAACTAAAACACAACCTGAGACCAGTGAAACACTGGACACCAGCTCAGTGCTAAATAAAAGCCCACGTTTTTGTTTTTTTTTAGCTGCAGTAGTTAGAGGGAGGACTGGAGACGAGAACCAATAATCAAATTAAAGACAAACAGATCGTAACTACAGTTTCTAAGGCAACAGACGGGCCATATTTCATTCATGAGAAAACAAAAAAGGACAATCCAGTTAATAGTGACAGTCCAGTGCGGTGCCATTTTTGTAAATACAGAGCAGGATCAGGTGGTAAAATGGATTTTAGATTACAAGCTTCACTTATTATTTTCTATAGTTGCTCCTTTTCGGGTGACCAATCATGTTAGCTGTGTTAGAGCACGTCACCCTGGTAACCCAGGAAATGGATTCAAACATTGATCCTAAACACAGTTAACAGCCGCTCTAAAACTAATGGAGCCCTTACGGTCACCCTTCTCCCGCTGTGAATAGCGTGAGTGACTGAACGAGGCATACATAGCAGTCCACCTACACCTACAGTAGCGCTCTCCAAACCAATCAATCTCATTAGTTTTACTGCTTATCTTTTTAATTCCTCCAATTTTTGAAGCCAGTTTGTAAATCTTTTATTTAAAGCACTTGCTGGAAATTAAAATTTTTTGTATGTTTCACAGATATGAGGTCTCCTTCTTTCAGCTGCTCCCTTCAGGACTCGTCACAGTGGATCATCAGCATCCATAGTGTCCTCTTGTGTCACACCAATCGCTGCATGTGCCAGTTTCATATGCAGCAATGAAGTGCACATGCTTTTATTATCTTGTGTTTATAGTTTTAGTTAAGAAATCTGCTAGAGGTGGCTGTTGCTCAGTAGGTACAACAGGTCATCTATTAATTGGAAGGTTGGTGGTTCCATCTCGTTCAGTCATTCAGGTTGTGAATGTTGGAAAGCGCAGGGAAAAAAGTGCTTGCATGAACAACACAGACAACATGAGAACAAGCAGTGTTTCGTTGCCACTTTCACTCCTCTGGTCTGTTTGGAGACTTCCTACCTGTAAGACACCTGCTTCCTGAAGGTCAGCTGCACAAACTCTGCCTCCATCTGGGATACTGCCAGCTGCTGCTCAGGCCCCTTCAGTTCTTTCTGTTTGGGCACCTAAAATCAAAACACATCTGTTGTCTCCCATTAATCTTTCTTCTCTAGCACAGCCGCTGGCAGCCTGCAGCAGCGGCTCCTGTACGCGATAAGTATGGAAGGAGAGTAGCACACACCTGAGAGACGCCGAGCTCCTGTGCGCTCCTGGAGTTTTCTAGCCCAGCAAACACATCCTCCTCCTCGGCCACGTCTTCCAGCTCGGGCCGCTCCGAGTCTCTCATCATCGCTGCGATCAGCGCGGCCTGCGTGCTTCTACCCGGATTAATGCTCCCGTTCTCGGCACGGTGTCGATTGCTCCCGGGGCTGCAGCTGTGTTCCCAACGGTTTATTTACTGGTGCGTGTTTACAAGAAACTACAGTCCCATCCTTCACGCTGCGTGACACACCAACCCGGCGTGGACCGTAACTGTCCTTGAGACGCACACAGTAAAAGTTGCGTGCTGCAGGTGAGAGCTGAGCTATCCTCCTGTCCCCTCCTGCACCGTCCACTCACGCAACGTGTTGCCGGAAATCAGCTGTGAGCGCTCGCTCGCTCTCGCACCTCCCTCCCCTCTCTCTGTCACTCTCTCTGTCGCTCTCTCTATTGAATGACTTGTGATGAGGGCCAGATGAGGGTCATCGTTGGTGATCCTAGGTTTTAAGTAGTAGTAGGGATTTAGAATAGCTAGTGTGTGTTAAGAGTTTGCTTGAGCTTAGAGGGAGACTAACCAGTAATAATTTGAGTGTTTGATTAGAGTACACTGTTTCTGCTCAGTTTCTAACGTTAGTAAATGAGTGGTCTTTCAGAGAGCCTAAACATGCACATAAACAAAAAATTTGCAAACACGTCAGGTGTGGTGTGGAAAATGTACCTATTTTATTGGTTCAGGAAATTTCAAAGTGGCTCTAGAGCGCCACCTATCCAGGCAGTACTGCGGATTTCACCTACATGAATTAAATTTGGTACCCGTGTAACATGCAAAGACGGACAAAAAAGTATTTTTGACTCAAACCCGTTCCAGTGTGTCCCAAGCTTCACATCTTTGATATTAGGCCACACATAGTGGCGCCACCTAGTAGCAAAAAGGAAATGCCAAGTAGTAGTCATCATCCGGCTTCGTGGAATTTGAATTGGTGGCACCACATAGCAAAAAATAATTGAAAATATGTTAAATCAATAAATTTCATCGAGTCAACAACTGAATATCGTCACTGATTCTTGATCATTTTTACAATCTCAGTTAATACTGAAACAATGTGGACGTCTCTACTAATGATAAAGACTTAAGGATAATGTAATTTACTTATGTTATAAAACATTTTGTAATGATTAAAACGTTTTAACTGTACTATTGAACATTAGGCTCTAAAATATAAACAAGAACAGAAAAAATTACATCAGTTAAAAAATGTTTATTTCATTTATTAAGTCAAGATTCGTTTACAGTCATTTTTGGGTCATTGTATTGCTATATTTTGTAACTTTGTGATACCTTGTATTATTTAATTTAGTTTAGTGATTTACTGTAATTACAGTTTAGGACCAACTGTGCCCACATAATTTCCTCTGGGATTAACAAAGTATTCAGATTCTGATTAAAGCCTAAAAAGGTTCTAAACACAAGTGATGAACCAGTATTGCCTCCCTAGTTGTGAGTGGTTACTGGAGGAGGATATGATGGCAGTCACCAAGAAATTGTTTGCAACAATATTTTTTACAGTCTTGAAAAAAAAGAAAAAAAAAGTTAGTTATTTAGTTATTCACAGTTATAGGTGTTTCGTGCCATTTTATGTTAGCCATGTTAATTCTTTTTTGGTAATTGTATTGATTTCTATTTAAAATAATAGGAAATTATGTGAAATTAAAGATTATTTTTTAATTGTGTAGGTTGGAGACCTGCAGTGCCGATCAAACCACCCATGCCTCTAACACACTTATATAGGGTGAATTTTGAGAGTAGTCAGTTATTTTCACGGTTGGATGTAATTATCAGATATGTTAGAACCAGAGTCCACCAAGATCATTTTTAGTATTTCAACATATGAGATAATAATAATAATAATAATAATAATAATAATAATAATAATAATAATAATAATAATAATAAATATTTTATACTTATTAATATATTAATGTATATTAATACTTTCTAACCGTATATAAGAAGAAAATATTATGACAGTCCACTAGGGGGCAGCAGAATACACTATATTATTGAAGGCTCTTACCCTTACAATAAAACTGTTGTATTCTGGTACTATATGTACTGAATTAAATACTTGTGTCACATAGTGAGAGTTAGAAAAATGTCCTCAGTTTGAACCATAGAAAATGTTAAACACAAGAAAGAAATGTGCACTGTGTTTTTAAAGGTTTAATTTAATTTTTAAAGACCGGTCAAATCATCATTTTAAGGACTGGAAATGGTTTTATGTCTAAGAGGAGAGTACGTAACTTAAATATCTAATAATCTAATTTTAAATCATTTTGAATAATCCCTTCACCTACTCAATGGCGTACAAAGATTCTGCGGGATGAACTGAAGATTTCAAATTTTGATTCATCAGTCCATGGTACCTTCTTCCAGTCTTCAGTAGTCCAATGGTGGTGTTTCATGGCCCAGGCAAGCCTCTGTGTCTTATTCTGATGTCTCAGCAATGACTTTCTTGCTGCAGCTCGAAGTCTTCACTTCACAGTTGAAACTGAAACTTGCTTACTACAACCACTATTGAGCTATTGTGCTGCCGATCACGCAAGCTGTTAACTCTCAGAAACTTGGTCTGTCTCTCTTCCATTGATAATTGCCTATTTCTCACCATTTTTTGTTGCACTACAATACTGTTCACCTGATGCTCACGAGGGTATGGTACCAAAGTGTGTTCAACACTGCTTCTATGCAGACAGAGGAGGTTGTAAGTAATCCAGAAAAGTTGCAACACCTGTAGGAATCAGTAGCATTAGCGTTCAAGGCTTGATCAACATCCATTGCTGCAGAACAGCTTTAAATTGTTAACCCATGCTGTGTTTTTTTTTTATATATAATTCTGAAATGTACATTATTTTTCAGTTCTGGGTAATCTTCCCTTTATTTTTAATCTCTGGCAGTTCATCACTTACCTTTTTACCACTTCAAGCTATTCATTGTACTTGAACACCTTGAAGAACTGGAAAAATTGGGGTGTTCCAAAAATTTTGACCAGTAATGTATATGGCAGGTTGATTTTGGGATGCTTTGAACTAAACCTAAGCATTTAATTTAACATTAGTGTTTGCCTTGCTCAACTTACTTTACTTTCTTATGAAAAAGTCTTGAATATGAGCATGATTTGCCAGGTTGTGGACCAAAACAGCTTTTCAGAGCTGTGAAAACATGGAGAATACGGGCATTATCTGAACCATTGAAAAAAACCCTCAGAATGCTGAGTTTGCTGAACTGCAGCCAGTGCAACTACATCTGCATCCGGTAGCAACCCTGAACCCTAGCAAGCTGCCTAAACTGCCCCCAAAACATCCTAACCCTGGCTACCCAGCCCAGTTGCTCTTGGCCTGTGGGTACATGGAGCGGCTAAGCCCCCATGTTCACTGGCCAAAGCCCTGTGGGATTAGATCCATTCAGGCAGCGGGAAGCCACTGGTGGAGAAACAACAGACATGGGAAGTGACCCTTAGCTATAAATCAGAATTCACCCTTAACTATCCCTGACTTTGAGAAAATGTATATTTCATTGTAAAGGTGTCTTTAACAACACAGCTTTATCTATTACAGTAGGACAATTCAAGGTTTGTGAGGACAGTGGGACAAGACCCATTTATCTTTTTAGCCATTTATATCTCTATTGTGCGTTTGGTTTTTTTTAAGATTCTCACTTTCTTTGACTGTCACGCTGCCCAAACATATCTTATGCTGCACAAGACAAGGTCTCTTGTTTATGAGCACCATGCTTGGTCCTTGAATATCTCATCATGCACAATAGACCCAGTTTGAGTAACTTTATCTGCCATTTATAAATATATATCTGTGTATCTAGAACATCGTTCCGACACCACAACTGGTTCATTTGTATGTAACTACTTTACTTGTTATGCCCTGAAAAATTTAGAAGGAAATTAGGTAAATCAAACAGCAAAAAAATCTGAAAACACTGACTAGTCCTTTGAAAGTTAACCATCTGTCTTGGTGCTGGTGTTATCCCCGCAACAACATAATAACATTGTTCTAGGGCTGACAAGTGGAGGGGTCTGGTCGATCAGTTAGCATTAGCCGAGAAGTTAGCTAATTTTAATCAACATGAGTAACCCAAGAGTAAACCTAACTTGATAATATATTTGTTATATTGCATAAATAAACAGTAAAAAATGCTTAGCGTGCTTTGCTTGCCTTTGTTTTTTATATTCCAAACCACAACAGTATGAAAAGACTGGTTAGTAGCAATGCTAGTTAGATGGTGATGTGAGAAGAACACCAACACTGAGATATCAGATAGATCCATTGTCCTTTGAGCATTGTTGTCCAAGCTTTAGTTGTCGGACAGGCTGCAAACTGGCCCTCAATCACCATGCTGACAGGTGTTTGTGTTGAATTTGTGCATTACAGCAAAACATCTGCACTTTGGTCTGTCCAAAGGATATTGTTCCACAAGTTTTGCTTTACTTCTCCAAGGTCACTGCTGATGCTAACACACACCTGAATGCTGACTGTCAAAACCTTTACTGTTATACAGGTGCTCACACTTACTGATGATCACTTAATCAAGTACATTTGATTATGAGCAATGGGTTGCTACTTAAAATGAGGTTGTATTTAGCTCATTTTAAGGCCCGCTGAGGACCAGACACGTTTTATTTTGTCATCATTGTAAAACGCTGGAATTGAAAGAGGGCACACTTTCTTTTTCACATTTCTCTTTCAGCTGTTGTTCCATTGACTCTGGGCTGCATTGTTTCTAAATCTGCACACATGCAGAACAATACCACAGCATTATGTCACTGACTGACTGACAGAACAGATATGTGCGTATGTGTCTGATGCACTGTCACACAGGTGAAATCCCTCTGTGTCTTTAGTTGGCTTCCTGAGCTCATTGTCTCTCCCGTCCTCCTCTTCGTCTAGCACAGTTTGTTTTGGCAGCCCTGGGTGTCTGATGTGAGTATCGTTGGGTCCCAGCAGGGACTGGACCTAGTGGTGCCCCCCCATCCTCAACCCTGATTCTGCTGACAGAGCCCAACCCACCATGCTGAGATAATGCCATTCCAGTGGGATCGTGGCTAAAGCCTCTCTTTCTGGCTCTAAGGTATATAAAGAGGAGGCAGCTGTAGAGAGGGGAGCAAAGCACTCTGAAAACATTCTTCAGTCACTGCTTTTCACCGCTACCGTTCTCTCATTCTTACCTCATCTCCATTTTTCATCTTCTGGATTCCCAAACAAGCCAAAATAGACCAGACTGTCTTCAGTTGCTATGGATATTGCCATCCAGCACCCCTGGTTCAGACGTGCCCTGGGCTCTGTCTACCCTGCCAGACTCTTTGACCAGTTTTTTGGAGAGGGCATGTTTGATTATGATCTCTTCCCTTACGCCGCCTCCACCATCAGCCCCTATTACAGACAGTCACTCTTCCGCAATGTTTTGGATTTTTCCAACTCTGGCATCTCAGAGGTAACTGAAAAATATGGATTTAGTCTTATATTCTGTGGTTATTAGAGAATAGATGTATAAAATTGGAATTTTGTTGGTCTTGTTAGTCTTGGGTTTAGTAAGACTGAACGCTAACATCTACTGTGCTCCATACAGTGTAAAGTCAAGAAATGAAGCTGTTGACCTAAAGTTTAAGAAGTTAAAGTCAAAGAGATGCTCTCTGTGTTTGTCTCTATCAGGTGAGATCTGACAGGGACAAGTTCACAGTCTACTTGGATGTCAAGCACTTCTCTCCCGATGAGCTCAGTGTGAAAGTCACTGATGACTATGTGGAGATCCAGGGCAAGCATGGAGAAAGACAGGTAGTCCTTCTCTCCGCCGTGATGCACACACTACAAGTTAGTGAGTTAAACTCATAGGACAAAAAGGCGTCCTGAGGAATTTTCCAACCCTAGTCACATCATTCCAATGATGTAGCAACAAACCAAGAGAGATACTCCAAAATCTGTTCATATATACGCAACTAACCAAATCTGTTTATGTTAGACTGCGTGAAAGTTCACTGTAAAACGTAGGATAGGCAAAAAGATGCCTTTAATCACATATGATTCAATAGGTGTGTAACTAGGTGTCCATGCCTCGAGCCTGTTATCATTTTATTTTGTAATATTAGTGGAAATTAAAAGAGGAAAAACAAGTCATGTTGGACTGATAAGACTAAATAGACATGTAGAACATGTAGTACTATCTAATCCTGGCTTACAACAACTTCACTCCAGGATGCCACTCCGTTTGTCAGGCTCACACATTTTAACAGAACTGCACAGGTTTTATCCTGGGTCGGTCTCTTACTTTGAAGTTTGCAAAGCTGTTATCAGGGAGTAGTGTGTGCTCACTGTCTCGTGTGATTCCAGAATGTTGCCTAAGCAGAATGTGGCTCATTCCAAAAACCGAGTCAAGCTTTCCCTGTACTGACAACAGCTTCACGGCGTTAATACTGCTGTCTTTTTTTCAGGACGACCACGGTTACATCTCCCGTGAGTTTCACCGCCGTTACCGTCTCCCCTCTAGCGTTGACCAATCGTCGATCACCTGCAGCTTGTCAACTGATGGTCTGCTGACTCTGACCGGACCAAAGGTCACCGGTGGGAGCGAATCTGGCCGCGGTGAGCGCAGTATCCCTGTGACTCGTGACGATAAGCCCAATGCTGCCGCCTCCTCCTAGAGGCCGAGTGCTGCTGTTTGACCCGAAGGAGCTCAGCCCCGTAAATAACCAGCATCAACTGGGATGGACGACTCCAGAATTATTCTTTCCCCTTTTCCTTAGAGGATATCTGTGTCTTCCCTGCTTCTCTTTCTATAGTTTATTCTTAACTCATACAGTATCATTAGTATCATTGATTTAGGTTTAACAAAAATCGGCCTGTGAAGAGGTGGATGGAGTTTTTAAAGAGAGAAGTCATCTGGAGACATTCACATGGCCGAGCATGTTTCAGAGCAGTACTCTGACGGTACAGGCCGGCTTTAAGCTTGAAACAAAAATGTCTCGCATGTTCTGTACCACATATTAAAATCGCAGAGGAGCCCTGGTTTCTCCCATTCTTGTTCTTCATCTGAAGCCTTTTGTCTCACATATATCCTGTACTGAAGTCTAAGCTTTGTTCAGTGGATATCTAATCACTATTCAAGTCCACACTAAAGAAACAATAAAGCTGTACAATTAACAAAATGCAATCCCTGTGTTGTTTTATTTTTCCCCCCTCTTCTTATCAGCTGGGACTTTAATTTGACAAATCAGGCAGACATTCAACTCTTACTATACAGAGAGTGTTTTCTATAAGAAACAATGATTTCAATGAAGCAACTTTAGCAAGTATACAGCGGGTGAGTGACGGCTTCTTGTGCCTTGTGTCCAGTGTATGCAGCATTTGGGGTGACTGCACAGAAAACAGACGAAGTGCACAAGACCTTCAGAGCGGTTCAGTCCTCTAAGACATGCGCTTCTTTTCTAATACTGAGTGCTGGAGTGTATTACTGTGTATTAATGTACTAAAATGACACAAACACACTTCACTGTAAACATCATCTTTACTAGGACAGGTTTAATATTTCAGATCTACATTGTGCATTTTAAGCACTAACAGTGCACAGTAGTGTGAACATATATAGAACGGTGAACAATGCAGTGAGAAAAACTCTTCTTTCACTTTAATTCTTCCCACATCACACACGGCTCTGTTTACATGCCTGGCCCTGGAAACACAAACCACATCACAGTCTGTGCTCAAAAAAAGTCACGGATGAATCTCATGTAAATGTGAGGAAGGAACAAGTTATTAAATTTGTATGCAGGGCACGATCACACAAGCTTTAGACTTTAGATCTGCCCATGTGAGACATCAGTGCAGTTGCTCCTCTATTCTGGAAAACAAAGACTAATAGCCCAAGGCTAAAAAACATCACACTGCTTTCACTAACCGTTAAAACAACAGCCTTGTGATAAATAACCGGGTGTGAAGAAAAGTAAGAGTGACTCAGATGCCGACAAAAGAAACAAACACAGGTGGAGTTAACCTGAACACACCAAGTCTGTTCTAACAGAGTGAGTGTGACAAACACAATGGCTGCAAGAAAAATTTTTTAGATTCTGGGCAGGGAAGCGCAGGGTTCATCATACTATGGTACCTGCTGGAGGGCCTGGAGGTCCTCCAAGGTCTGCAGAGCAGTCAGTCTCAGGCTAGGCTGCATGCTGGCAGTGAGCCTGCTGACGCGACTACGGAGGTCTGGATCCAGCAGCGAGGAGCCCAACAGGAGCAATGCATCGTCCTCTAACAACATGGACTGCAGGAGACGCAGGGAGTGGAGACACACCTCCCAGTGTCCATCTACAGACACACAAATTAGATCCTGGTATACAGAGTCTGTGACACTGATAGTTTCCCATCAATACTGACAGTTTATTAAATTAATTATATCTGCATCTACCTCGGTGCCATTGAAGATTAGACTCGAGACTGTAAACACACAGGTTGTAGGCTAGAGCTAGAGCACAGTATCTGTACAGTATCCGTGAGTATCATGAGCAAGATGAAATAAATGTGTTTTTGTTGTAGCACGCATTAGCTTACCATCAAGCAGGTTCCAGATGAGAGGGAGGATTCCTTGGTTCTCAATCAGGTACTTCAGTCCTTTGAGACTGATGCTCACGTTGTAGAGCGCCATCAGCATCAACCTGCAGCAAAGCATCACCATAGTCCGTTTTAGTGAAACAGCAGTCCACACTGCAGAGAAACACTGACATCTAGTGGCCACAACATCTCAACACATGCCGATCCCTCTCACAGATTATTAATTAGAACTTTTAAGAAGGAAGTTTAAAGAAAAAACTCCAGTTAGTAAGTGATGAATGTGCACATACATGGTGGTTGGTTGGACAGTCACAACTATGAAATTCTATGATGTTTGTAAAGGTTTTGGGTTTTATTGTAGTTCTGCGCACTGTTGCAATTACAGCTATGAGTTTTACTTTAATGGGCCAGAATTCTGACTTTTTTAAATCTTAGCTTTCAGCTAAGCTTAGCTTTCAGCTAAGATTTAGGCTCGATCAGGTGAATCCTGAATCCCTGAGACAGGTGGGGATTCCCATTATGTGCTAAGTATTTCATCTTCACTCACCTTATTCACTCACCATCTGTTAATAGACCTCTCTGCAGATATTCATTAGTTATTATTAATCTCTGCCTCTCTTCCACAGCATGTCTCCCCTCACCCCAACTAGTCACGGCAGATGGCCGTTGGGTTGCATATGATTGTTAGGGTTTCCACAATAATATTATATTATAGAATAGAATAATATAAAGCGCCTTGAGGTGACCGTTGTTGTCATTTGGCACTGTATAAACAAAACTGAATTGAAAATTGAATTTAACCTGAACCGCTAAAGTGCTCACAGTGACAGTCACTTACAAAGGAGTGCAGCATAGTGGAAACATATCTTGTCACGGGCTAACTAAAACTGTGCGGCTGCCATCGAATGAAAAGTCTGCACAAGCCTATTGATAAAAATGTGTTTTCTTTTACACCGTTTCATTCTAATAAAGTGTTTTAATAGTTTGGAACTGACTCCGTTCTGTTTTCATTTACATTTCACAAAGTGTGCAGACTTTTTGAAAACTATCTTGTAAATAAAGTCAGTACAGCTGACCAACACTGCAAATGACTACTTTAGAGGAAAGTAAAAGTTGGTTTGATCCCGTTATGATTTATGGATCGGATGATCCGACCCAAACATTGTGTCACATTCTTGTTAACTCTCTATTTGATCCTGATACATATTAATAACAAAGAGGTTGGCCCACATACACTTTCAGTTTGGGGAAGACACCGGGCTTCATCAACTTGAGAAGTTTTATCAAAGTGTCCAGCAAGACATGCGCTGAGCTTGACAGGAAGTCCCGCCCCTGCGTTACTGCTGCTACATCTGATTGATAAGAAACAAAGGACAGTCAGCTGACTGAGAACCACGCAAGTCGAGCAATTAGTTGTGTTCATGGGTGTCCTTAGAAAATGTGCTTCGACCCAACCTTTCTCACTACTAGAAGCTTCAGACTCACTAGTAATGGACCCCGCCACTGCCAACACAAACTGATGCTCATGGGAGTTGTAGTCCTCAGTTTGAGTTTTCACCTCCTCATCCAAAGATGTGACAAAACTCTCTAGAGTCTGAGCAGCTACAGCAAGGAAGGCCTGCAGCTTCCCCTGAAGGACACACACACACAGATGATTACCATCCAGCAGCATCTGCTGTTACAAATAGTGTTAGATTATGTCTCACTGACCAACAAAACAAGGAACCACTTTAATTTGGAGAAAGAAGAGAAGGAGCAGAGAGGATGCTCTATTGTTTGCACCGCATAAAATTATCATTAGTTTGTTACTGTGAAAATGGTTTTTGATTTTATGTTTGAACTGGCAGATATTTACACCGGCTGGAGCCCATTCCAAAATAATTTGTGTCTCCTCCTGAGACTGAACTGGGATCTGATGTTAATGTATTAAATACTGTTTCATTTTTAGTTATGGTTGTACTTTATACAAACACAACTAACCACTAAGATGTATCCATGTAGCCCTATTCTTTTTTGGGGGGTTATAGGAAAACAAGTCCAGAAACACACACACAAAGATAGAAAAGACTGACGATGACTCACATCAGCCAGCCAAAGTGAGACGGTGTCCTCCTTGGCAGAGCAGCTCCACAGCAGACTGCAGGCAGCAGATCCCAGATCAGAGCAGAAGTCTGCCTGCTGCTGCAGCTCTACTCTGCTCTGCAACAGTTGCTCACGTAACAGCAGCTTTTCCTGAACATCCATTCATGTGGATTCAATGCAGTGCCGCATACAATAAATAACAGCATGGCGTAGTAAGTAAGACAACCCCAATCGACCAAGTCCATTTTCCTTGGTGGGATAACACTACAAATTTGAGCCCATTTTCAGGTCTGACTCTCCCTCTCACCTCTTTCTCTTTTTGACACTCAGTTTGCACAGCATCCAGTCGAGACTGAAGGTGCAGACACTCCTGCCTCATCTGCTCCTGCTCCTTCACAATGTTCTCCTTCACTAAACACACACACACACAGAGTTAGAGAGTAGATACTCTTGTGTAATGTTTCTAACACTAGTTTTGCCTGACATGAAACTTTGCCAGTTTTGGTCTCATTTTGATTATGTCATAATCTCCCAGCTGAACCATGGGGAAGACAGAGTGGCACAAGATAGTATGGCAGTATACAACGAGTCAAAGACGTAAACTAGGTGTCATGTAACTGACCTAATGATCCTGTATAGGGTAGACTTGTAGTCAAGACCGCCTAAACCAAGACCAAGACAAAGGACGCTGCTTCGTTTACGAGTGTCAGGCATATTTATGTGTTTTTGCGATGCACTCGCACGGCCCTCCTCACCGCTGTCTACTGTCTCACTCACGTACTGAGAGGACAGACACACGCTCCACTTGACTGTAGGTCTCTCACCCTCTCTGTTTGTCCCATTATGATTTTGCGTTTGACACATTATCGTACGTTACGTTGTGCGTCATGGATACTGTTGACTCCAAATCTCCCGACCGCTATGTTGATCTGAGACAGCGAGACCGAGACAAGACTACGTAAAAGTTCGAGACAAAGACCGGTCTCGAGACATCCAACTCTAGTATAGGGACAGGAAAAACGATGGCATAGTGGTTAGAGATGGATAGGTCAATACGGGGCACATCTGGAGTCCAGTGTGGGACCTCTTAGACTGAGTGGGGTCTTTAATATGCTGCGTGATTCTGAAACAGTCTAACAGTGACACAGATTCTGCAGTAAAGAGGAAGCTGTGAGAGTCAACACACCACAGAAATAAAGGAAGCTGGGGCTTTGGGGAACGTAAACAGGGGTTAAAGTGGGAAGTATGGTCTAAAATGCTGTTGTGCCAAAAAGTAATTTTTCTGATTTCTCCCTGCGGTTTTTTTTTTTTTATGTCTCATATCTTTGCTTAAACAAAGATGTTAAATGAAATTTAAAGGAGGTTCAGGTGCTTTCTTCCAGGCTCCTCAGACTACCATAACCTGTATGACTGAGAACACTATAATCACACCAGCCCTTTTGGCGACTTCAAATGTCTTTATAGAACATTGAGGTTATATTTGCCCAATCCCGGAGCCTGCTTGTGAAGGACATTTTTAATTTCAAAGACAATTTTTACCCAGATAAATAAAAGAAAAGTGGAAAAAACTAAGTGTAGCGTCTAATATGTGAGAGGCCATGTGACAGGCAGATTTAGTAAGAAAAATAAAATGAAATCTTGGGGTTTTTCAGCGTCAACACAACCTTTATCTTCTCATTCCCGTGATGCATCCACGGTGATGCAGATATTTCAGCATCATTCCAGCGCTACCGAGGAGGAGCGAAACACGTGTGACAGATGGATGAAGTAAACCTTGCATTTTAGACTTAAAATCACTTAAATCACACGTTGACTCTGTGCATGGTGTTTTGCTGAGCTGGCTATTTGTGAAGCGTGTTCGTGTTTTTCAAATTTTACACGCAAACAGCACACAGGCTGGTTAGTCAGAGTACGGCGAGGTAAAGTTTGTAAAGAGCGCTTCTAGGCTTTGTCGCGATGACGTGTGCGCCTGTCAGAGGACATCAAGGAGCATGCTCAGTGTCACGAGCCCCAGCGCACAGGCCTGAGACATTTAATGACGTCATCCAGGAGTGAGGCGATGGCAGAGATCCTGCAGAGCCGACAGGACGTATTTCATGGTCGCCATGTCGGAACACAAGCAGCTAGTTAGCAAGCTAGCCTCCATGGCAGAGCCAGAGAGACGGGCAGCGCCAGCCTAGAGCCAGGCAGTGGAAGGCGGAGGCCAGGATGCTGGCAGGTCGGGCTGCTCTCAGGGAAGATGGAACCAGAAGAATGGTCCAATGGAATGCAAACAGCTGGACACAGCAGCAGGTGAGGACACCAGGCAGCCCCATGTATTAGCACCCAAGATACTGTCCCCATGTCTTTGGGAGAATGTGTGGAAATACTTCGTTTTACCAGTTTGACAGACAGGAAATCATATTTTTGTGCAACCAAAGTGGTCAACAAGACAGTGTACATCACTGTCACAACAGCGTTTGTTTTCATTCAAAAGCTTTATGGCTTTTCCTATAATACCTGGTCTCTAGTCAAACTGCCGGGGCGTTTTTTTGTTTGTTTGTTGTTTTGTCCCAGTCCAGCCCTGATCTTGAAAAAACATGAGTGTCACGAAGCCATGTTTGCATTTATTTGCACTGCTTTCCACTCTGGATGTCTATTTATGTTAAGCTTTAAGTATAAAAGGGTCCATTATACAACTTGTTGTGGAATATAAACATTATTTTGTGCTGAAGTTGCACTTCTTTTCTTCAGAACCAAAGAGTTTTTGAAAGCTGCATAAAATTTCATTTTAAATTACTTTTTAAATATTACTTTAAATACTTTGATTTAAAGTTCTGCTAAAAGTTTAAATTAAAAAGATCAGTATTGCTGAACTGCAACATATTTTAGGTGTATTTTTTGCATACAAGTATAATAAAATAGCTTTACTGTGAGTATGAACGTATATAAATTGCGGCATGACATAAAAAAAAGGTGTTTTGATCATAAAAGACTGTATCAGTATCGGCAGGTATCCAAATTTATGACATCTGTATCAGTATCGGACATAAAAAAGTGGTAATGTGCCATCTTTAATATTTACTGGGTCAGCCTGGGGTTAGGGTAGAAGATAAAATTAGGTTAATTAGAAAGCAGGCACTCCTGACTTCACCTGTGAGGAGGGTAAAACAGACCCGGCTCCACCGACCATGAGACATCTCTGTCTCTCTGTAGCTGGATGTCTTCAACAAGCCTTAAGGTTTATACATTACTGCTCTGTGAGACAACCC